>APFE030569560.1:62773-81331 GCA_000404065.3 Pinus taeda
TCTTTATTTATGGTTATCGCATCTCTGTATTTATGGTTATCTCTGTAATCTATTGCGTTCCTATTTAAATCCGGATCAAAGGTGTAAGTTTTGCGGCCACCGACGATGCTGGGTAGAGCTCGTCGGGCTTTCCATTGATGATCCATGCACTTTTCCAAAAACCGAATTCATAAAAAGAGAGAGTGTATCACTTGAACCTCTAACCTACTTTCCTCATGACGTGTTCGCTGCAATGATGTGAATAGTCCCTGGTTCAACTTCCACTTTCACAATATGTCACATCTGTTGCCCCTAGAATCCCCGTTGTGACTCCCAACTAGGATGATAAACTGGTGTCTTGTTTTTGAACTCAAACCTTTGTGATTCATTACGACCAGAGAAAAGGCTCTACCAGGTTAATTGCACATGATCTCTTTGGCGTCAACGTTTTGATGAATCCGCGTGGACCGCCTAGCCGCACGAAGAAAAGGGGGGAAGGGTGCAAAACTAGGACTTCCTTGGAGGTCAACCATCCCAGTACTACTCTAGCCCAACAGTGCTTAACTGCGGAGTTATGATGGGATCCGATGCATTAACGCTGGTATGATCACACCCGCAAGGATCTCACACCCTCCCCCTCTTCAAATGGCATCGCGCAAGAAATGGGGGAGGGTGCAATGCTAGGACTTCCCGGGAGGTCACTATTACACAGTAATTTGTCACCGTTTGTCACCATCCCTATTACCCCTCTCCTGCATCTTGGAGGACTCATTCCGGGACTTGTGAGAAGTGACATGACTTGAAACCACTTGCATCATTCACCTCTGAACATGAGCTTCACATGCCCTGAAGACATCTCCTGCTCCTTGCCCTTAAAATAGCCCTTTTTGCATTAGCGCTGGCCCAATGTGTTCTGCCTGCGCCAATGGGGAAAATCCTATAAAAGGGGCGCGCCATTAGCGCTCTATCCCAGAGTCGCAATCGCGCCAACCTTTTTGGGCAAAGTTTTTAACCAATCAATCTCCGAAAGTTCTATCCAACTCATTCACCAACTGCATCCAAGTTAAGTGAAGATGGTTTGGCTTCGAATCTCCTTTAATGGGAAGTAGTTTGCCACCATTCCATACAAGTTTCCAAGTGATGAAGCCAAATCCATTATTGTTGTGATTGATCTTATCTCTTCCCTTTCATCTATAAAAGCTTGTCTCCATGCCTTGAGCAAGCTAGTTCTAGTTCTAGTTCTAGTTCTGGTGGTAATTATACTTGTCCTGAAAGGAAGATATCAAGAGATTAGAGTTGCAAGAGCCTTCTTTGTATCCATAAGGCTTAACCTAAGTAAGGAGATCTTGTCACCAAAGAGAGAGACGTTTGTCTTTGCAAGACTTGTGTAGATGAGCACCCAGCCAAAGGAGGACTTGACGTCAGGACGCTGGCTGTATTCTCCTTTGTTGGATATTAATAAATAGATGACTATCATTATGGTTCCATTCTCGTTGTACTTGTAATGGTTGATGTTGAATTATATCCTTCCTGACTGATGTATAATTGCATATATTAGATTTCACCCTTGTGTTTGTGTTGTTCTCTTTGTGTGCAGGTGTCCATTCACGTGGATAGTGGAGGATCGTGACCGGCCAAGGCAAAGGAACGCGGGCGACATCTCTTCTACAAACTAAAGCGTTGGATCTCAAGTAGGTCTTCATCACCTACTCTTTATTTGGAATTAGGAACTTGCGTGATTGCATTGTTTGATTGTTGTTAGACCCGTTCTGGGCTAGTAGGGATCGCCTCTATCCGTAGAGGGGATTTACCTCTCCAACACTAGGACTCTTAACTTGAACAAACATCATGTTGATTGTTATGTTGTTCCTTTAAACACATGATTACAAATATTTTATTTGAACTTATTAATCGCTTCATCTGATTAGCATTAATATTCAAGTGATTTTTGTTTTGATGTGCCCTGACAAGAAATTCAACCCCATATTTATTAAGGTGATATATATGTTCTTTCCTGTAAAATACTGCATCACGATCATAACGATAAGGACTTCCTAAGACAACTCGACATATGTCTATTGGAACCACATCTAATTCCACTTCATTAATGTAATTAGCTGTAATGGAAAATCTTAATCGACACTATTTGGTGAATTTTATCTGAGTTGATTTATTTATCCATCCTAATGGGTAAGGTATTGGATGATTTCATGTTTGCAAACCCAAATTCTTAACTAAATATTCAGATATTAAGTTTTCCTGTGATCCACTGCCAAAAATTGTATCTATCTTTGTATGCTTCGACGTTATCATTATGTTAAACAATTCAAATATTTTATCCTCATTTGAAGGATTTATGTTTGATGAAGATGCAATAGTATTCGAACTTGAACCAATGTCAGAAGTTTTACCTATCGTAACCATGGCGGTTATCCTCCTTTCATCACCTGAATCTGAACCTAGATCTTGCTGGACTGCTGCAATTGCCTTCTTTTCATCCTTCTCCTTAAGGAACTTTTTGGGCTTAAGTTTTGGATGAATTTTCCAACACTTAGATTCATCGTGAAAAATTCTCTGGCAATGAGAACAAGTAGGTCTTTCCTTCTGAGCTATCACTAATTTATTTCTCTTCGAATTGTTCTTCCCCTTACTGTCATTGGAATATTTGATTTCCAACTCTTTGGACGATTGCGATGAAAACTTGAATGGTCTACCACCTGATTCAATATGTATGGCCTGAACACACACTTCATCAAAATCATCAGGATTAAACATCAATAATGTATGCTGCAAATATGAATGTAAATTGTTGATGTATTTTAAGAAAGTTTCACGTGTATCCAATGAAATACCAAGCACCAATGATTTCTTTCTGAACTGCTGAGTAAACTCCTGAACACTCTTCCTTTTACCTTGCCTCAGATGCTGCCAATCAATAACAACTTGTTGCATGTATACTAAAGGATAGAATTTTTTTCTAAGAGCTTTTAAAAACTTAGAGCATGAAGAGATGACTTTCCTTTACGCTTTACATCTATCTGAGTTTTACTTTCCCACCAGATTAAATTTGATCACCCCACTCTAAGTGTAGCTAACTGAATTTTCGTTTTATCATCAGAGATGTTCTGAATACAACAATACACTTGTAATTGCTTAATCAAATTATATAACTTTTCATGATTCATTTCTCCATCATAAATAGGTAATTCAAATTTCACATCAAGTTTCAAACGAGATGTTTTCTTAGGTTTCTTTTCTATTTTAGATTCTGTATTGGAAGCAACAGAAGAAGAAGAAGATGATGATGATGATGGAGATGATGGAGGTGAAGGTGGTTTATCAACCTTTCCTTTACCTTTGTCCTTCTTCGATGTCTTTGAAGAAGAAGTTGCATCTCTCGCCTTCTTGTCTTCGTAGAGTTCTCCCAACATCTGCTGCATAGTCAAGAATGCTTGCTGAAACTCTTCTTCACTCATCTTAGTTTCAATATTTTCACCTACATCAGATCTTGTCATGGTCAACTTATGAACGACTCGTCGCTTTCCAATCTTTGGATCAATCTGCTTAAGGATTCGTTCTCCTCATTACGACTTTGACTTGGTTAACATTCAATGGAAAATTCTACAAACACAACCCGCTCTAATACCAAATTATATGATCTAAAATGATTATAAGTTAAAACTGATGTAGAATTGGTTAGCCATTATTGAATTGATTGTTAATTAAAAGTGTGGAAATCGAGAGAACTGCTTGAGAAGAAAGACTTTATGACAGATGATTAAACATAAGAAAGATGCATAATAGAAGTGAAAATAGTAAAAACACAATGATATCAAACAACAAAGTTGATTACGGAGTTCGTCCCTAATGGACTATGTCTTCGGGTCCGCTATCAAGATGTGCAACTGCTTTATTAGGATCGAAATCGTAGAGGTCGATTACACAGAGATTTGACCAAACGGAATGTGAATGCAGGCACTTTCAGTCACTTTCAATGGATATATCTATGAACTAGCTTTCCAACGTCTATCATGGTTCCCAATTCTGACTCCGGATGCTCTTGTTACACTGAAAACAAAACTTCCTATAACCTCCAGAATTTGCATACAAAAACCAAAATCACTCCCCCTACTTCAATGAGCAAAAACTGCCTTTTAACACCCACCAGATGCACTTGAACTTCCTCCAATGAGTTTAGGAATGAATCAATTCTAATATGGGTTTGAATTGGTTCGGTCTTGTCAAAGTTTGCCACCTTAGGCATTTGTTACAAGGTCCTTGAATTAAATAACCAAAACTTAATTTCAAAAACCCAAAATAACATTATATTATAACTGAAACTGTTTGCAGCTTATTAACCTGGTGGCGGAGGCTGACGGTTATGTGTGACCAATCGCGGTCTAACCATAGGCTACCACCTAGTGGTTAACCTCCAAAGGTTCCGCTATCAATGCTCTGGCAGTTCCAGTTTGTAATTAATGTGTTCACATGCTGACACTATCCGACGGTTATCCTCTATAGTTTGCTCTACCACAATTACCTATAACCTATTCACATATCCCAACCCGCTTAGCTGCTCACATGTCCACAATTAATGTTAACTCTCCGCACGGTTACATTAACTCAGCGGTGTAAACCTCCTGTTCACATGTTACTCCGCTGCGGTGAAGGATGGCAGTTAGGGACTGAGTTATGGCTAAGGCCCTGACATCTCCGCTTGATTTTTCACATGTAATAGTCTCCGCAGTTTTCTCTGATGTGGTTATGGTCAGCGTTTTGGGATTATTTTGTTTGTTTTATAATGTTTTGTAATGTTTTTATATGTTTACAACATATTTCATAACATGAGAGTTAAAACATAGGGTTTTCTGCATTGTTTTGAATTGTTTTGACACACAACAATGTTGTAATAAGACCTGATAGGTTAGAACATAGGGTTTAGGTCTATAGCTTAGGTTTTAATGGTTAATATATGGAATTTTAGCATAGGTTTATAATTTTATTAGGTTAGATTTTACATCATTTTGATTTAAAATAACCCATGTACATCACTTCGTCACAAAGTGACATTTGTATCAACATCATAGGATGATAACTTATATCGAACCCAAATCCTGCGAGGCAAATGACAAACACATGTCGATGACCAAATCCCAGTGGAACTAACAACAACCACATGTTGACAGCCAGGTACAAATCCATCACCATGGAAAACCATTGCCATTACCTGATCAACCATAAACAACACCGTCGAAACTGAATGACACTGAAATGAATGCTGACAATGACACTATATACTGATGATGAACTTGTGCAACTGATTTGACGAGATCCTCCTAGATCAACATGTTTAATGGAGGATGGAAAACTTATTATGGGCTTGAAAATAATTGTAAGTTAGCAAATCTTTAGATTTGGGATTAAAAAAATCCTCTTTAAGGCTTTCGTCTCTCTTGTTAATTTTATATGGATGTGAAAATTTTTGTTGTAGTATCTCTAGAGAACTGGCATGGAAGAAGATTAAAAGAAATGATCCATCTTCTATTCTCTTGATTAAAGCAAGACTTTTCCCCATTAAAAGTCTTTCTATAGATAAGTGTGTTATGTACAAGAAGTTAAATAGCATGGAAGCCAAGAGGTTTCTTAAAATTGCTTCTACCTCTAGCCAAAACCCCCACCTTCGACTCAAGTGGGGATGGCATAAAGATATATAGTCTTAGACAGACTATTGGGAGATAAAGGAGGAGATGATTTTGCAAAATGAAGATAATATTAAAAATATTATTATTTCAAAATTTAAGGAGAATTTATCGAGTGGAGGGAAAAAGGAAACTAAGAAATTATAAGGAGATGATCAACCCCAATCTCGAAAATCAAAAATATATTTGTCTTGACTAATGTTAATAAGAAAATGAAAATTGTTAAGATAAGAAGAAATTCTCATGAATTTTAGTGAGACTAGGCATTGATAGATTTTGAAAAAACCAAGGGATGAAAGATTCGGTCATCTTTGCGAGACTAAAAATGTTAAATATGAAAAATACTATCTTAGATTGTCCATATTATATTGACATTCAATTTAATTTTCAAAATATTTGTCACACTACCAAACGTTTTGACCTAATAAGTTAGCAGGATTATGGTGATATTGGAAAGCTTCTCATAATTTTGTTCAAACATAAAAATAAAATATTAAAGAGTTTTGAGTAATCTTTTACCTTCTTAAGATCTAATAAATCATATCAATCTTAATAAATATTAATTGTTATTATGATAATCATTAAAAATAATAAATTAATTAAAATTAAATAAATAAATTACTATAATTAAATACAAATTTAAAAAATCATTGAAAAATATAAGAATGCATAGTTGCGAGATTGCTTAATTCGTCATTTAAACACTATTCAAATATTATAGCATGTTAATTTTCTATTATTTAATATATACAAACATATATAAAAGAGAAATATGTAGGAATTTACAGGGTAAGTTCCTCAGACTTCTACCAAAGGACACCGCTCACAAACAAATCACTGATCAATACACCAGTCCACGGCCTGAGCCAACGTGGCCACTTCAGGCAATTTATTAATAAAAGAAATAAAATTTACATAAGCTTCTCTCATGAACGATGACCCTACAAATGACCCTCCATGCTCTTTAAATAGAGATCATGGACCAATCGGGTGCTAAGCCACACATCAAGCATCGGTAATACCGAGAAGAGAATGAACCGTCAGATCACTTCATGTCTAGAACATATCATGATTGTTGGATTGTAAGTTACAAATGTACATAGTAAAGAAACACATTTTACCTATCTCTACACTAGAGCAAGTTATACTTAACTATTTCCTATGTGTCGAAATATCCTAACATCCCCCCTTAAGAACAACTTGGGATAGGATTGAAGGATGTACAAATATGACACAATAGGAGAAGGAAGGGGGCATTAGAGCCCATCCCCCACTAGTGACAACTTGCTGAACTACAATCATAAATTGAATTTTAGTAAACTTTGCCTATGTGAGAGCCTTTGTAAAGATGTTTGCAACTTGATCATCGGTTGAACAATATTGCACTTCAAGAACATGGTCATGAATGAGCTTTCTGATTATATCAAATCTTAGCTTAAGAATTTGATGTCCAGATTGTTATTCAACAAAGGCCTTCAAGGCCAAGAACATGTTAAATACTTCACTCTTGAGTTTTAAGAAGTATACCCAAGTGCATCTGGAGAAATCATCAATGAAAGTTAAGAAATACTTGTAACCAGAGAATGAAACAACTGAAAGTGGACCACATAAATCACTATGGACAAGTTGTAAATGGGATGAGGCGTGCCAAGAGGCACGTTTTTCAAAACTATCCCGATGATGTTTTCTGAGTACACATCCGGAACAAACACCATCTCTGCAAGATACCATTCGAAGGCCTATCACCATATTTTCTTTACATAGATTCTGAAGGGAGCGATAGTTTAAGTGACCAAATCACTCATGCCAAAGTTTGCTCACTTCATCATTATGAGAAACAAATACCGAGGGAAGATTTGATGACCCAAAGTTGTTAAGCTTATACAACCTTGTAGAATCATCAACAATGCCAGTAGGTAAAATCTATTTATGATCTCTTAGGTCCTTAATTACAACACTGTGAGGTGAAAATTCAACGATTTTACCTTCACATGAATGAGTTATCTGATATTCAGATAGAAGGTTGCAAGATAAGATTGAAACACATAATACATCATTAAATTGACCATTGTCTAGATGAATAGTTCCAGTCCCTACAACACTAAGAGATCTATCATCACCAACATATATATTTTTGGTGTTACAATCATTTAAAGAAGAAAACATGGCTTTGTTTTTGGTCATGTAATAAGAAGCTCCAGAATCAATGAGCCACTCATGAGAATGAGAAGAAGAAGATACATTTAGTCCATAACCAGACCGAGATGTTTGACAACCACATGCAAAAAGTGTTATTCTTGAATATGAAGTTGAAGTTGAAGATTGCACCAAATGGATGTTATGCTTCTTCATTGCTACTTCCAAGGCTTACATCTTCCTAAAGAATTTGGATTCTAAGTGGCCATCTCGATTACAAAAGTTGCAATGTCTATTAGTCTTCTTCCCTTTGTCATTTTGTTGAAATGATTTTTCATTTTGAGACTGAAATTGCTTAGGACCATTCTTTTTAGGATACTGCTTCTTAGGATTCTTTGAATTTGGTTGCTTCTAGGCGGCTAAGACTTTCTTAGAAGAGTTTCCAAGATTATGAAGACCAAGATATAAGAAATTTTCTTGTTCTCTTATTAAAGAATCACAAAAGGCATCAAAAGAGGGGGACTCAATGTAGTCTTGTCCTTGAGAAATAAAGGTTTCTTTGGTAGAATGGAAGGTGGAAACAAACACAGAGTAGGTTGGTCCCAACTTAGTAAGAATGGAATAGATAAGGCTACCATCTTCTTTCTTAGCCTTAATACCTTCCAAGAGAAGTCTAAGGGTCTTGAAATTGGACAAAAAATCTTCAATGGAAGAAAAATTATTGGGGTCCAATGTAAGTAACTCATTTTCGAGTTGATGGATTCTAGTTTCATTTTTAATTCCAAAAACTTTAGTAAGCTGTTTCATTGCTTCATTAGGAGTCTCAAGTTCTGCGATATGGAATCTAAGTTCTAGAGAAATAGACATCCCTATCAACCCACAAAATATTTTACACAAAAAACACATGTAGTTATTTTTCCAGTGTTTATAACTACTTATTATCCATGTTATATGTGTTTGTTGTAGTGCATAGTTTTTCATTACCATTCTATATATCACGTGTCTTCATTATGCCATTCTTGTTTTCGGGTTAATGTGTTTTTTGACTAAGTCATAAATGATTTATTTTCCATGACCTTTAAGATTATTTATTCAATGGTCTTCTTTATTTGTTTGCCATGTGTATGTAGATAAACTCATCTTCTTCAAGCTCATACATGTTGTGCTTTTCCTGTTATTGAACAACTAAAAATGCAATGTTGAATATGTATTCCTTCAAACATTCCCAACAACAACACCCCCAACATCCATGTAACCACTGCCAATGATATCACCTTGCCTAGAACAACCTTTGCCAAACATATTCACATATCTTCTCATTCATGTCAATATTTAACTTTTAGACAACTTCTAATATGTTGGAAAACAACTATCAAGTGCATGTTTAGGTTCTTCTATGAATAATGTAAACATATTTGAAAACCAAATGCTTGGTATATTTGATGGTCCCTTGTTGGTTAGTTGATGCATGATGATACTTTTTTTTAGTCAAGGCGCAACAACTTTCTTTTAGGAAAACATAACTTGCACAATAGGGACATTTTCCACATATAGGAGTTTAATTACACATAGGGTTGTATATGCTCCTTTCTCTCCCATAAATGACACCCGCTTTCAAAAATAGCATTTTGGCTAATTTTTTTACTCGTCCAAAATTAAATATATTTGGTTTATAGGCAATGAAAATATTATGTTAAAACTTCCAAAAATAGGTATATTTATATGGAATTCAATATAAAATCCTTCCAAAATGGTTTATAGAACAATTTACTTAAAAATTCTATTGATTCAAACCAAAACACAAATATGAGGAAAAACATATTAAAAAACAAAACTTGTACCCTTACAATGATGAGTGAAGCATGTTCCCTCATAAGAAGAATTCACTTTAAACACATAACAAAGAAATTCGATTACTTTAGACTTATACCAAAATACATATAAAAAATGCTTCAATGACAATTAATAGTAACATTGCATAATCATGAGGCAAAAGTTATGCCAAGATGAAAAGAAAAAAAATAATTGTTATCTAAAGCAATATGTTTCACAATTCTAAGAATGTAAAAATATATACTTTAATATAATAATACTTCTCGGTAGTTAAGCTTATCTATATTTATGATTTTAATTATCTAGTTTACAAAAAGAATATATGATTTAACTTTTATACGTGTTTTCTAACCATATCCCAACTAAGTATTATTCATTAATACATTAATAAACCAATGACAAAATAAATGAATTTTCCTCTAATTCCTGTATTTTATAACCATCATATAATATATATCCACATTAAATTTGATTAGCCATCTTGATCATTTGCTTTAAATTTTAATTATTTTAATAATCTTTTATCATTTTCATTTTATCAAAAATAAGAAAAAAAACCAATATAATAATAAATATAAATATATAATTTCAATTTCATAAAAATTCAAGGATAAATATATTAAATCATTTACTTCAATTTAATATATTTTAACTATATATTTTATAAATGATTAAAAATCCAATAAATAAATATATTAATACCTATTTTAACTACAACACAATTAAAAATTATTATTAATAATAAAACAACCTCATTGAAATTTTCAATATAAATCTCAATATATATTTGATTTCTACATTATTTTTTACTTCTAACAATTCAAATTCATTTGCTGTACGCAGTATTTATTGTCGATCCCTATATACCTTATATGCCTTCCTCATGGTTAAAATTAACATAAAACAAAAGCAAAATAATAAATATTATAAGTTTAAAATAATGTTTATATATTTTTAATAAAAACTTTTCAAAACCATTATAAAAAACGAACTAGTCATAAACTTGCAGAGAGTCCAAGCTACTTGGACCTCAAACTGATAAAACTCAAAGGTATCTTCAGAGGGAGTAATAGTCAACTAGTCCCTACACCATGAATTTGAATGTAATGAAGGTAGGTGCACAATCTCAACAAGATTTTTTTAAGGTAATCAACAACATTCAACACAATGATTAAACACATAAACTTGCAGAGAGTCCAAGCTATTTGGACCTCAAACTGATCAAACTCAAAGGTATCTTCAGAGGGAGTAATAGGCAACTAGTCCCTACACCATGAATTTGAATGTAATGAAGGTAAGTGCACAATCTCAACAAGATTTTTTTTTAAGGTAATCAACAACATTCAACAACAATGATTAAACACATAAACTTGCAGAGAATTCAAACTACTTGGGGCCTCAAACTTATCAAACTCAAAGGTATCTTCAGAGGGGGTAATAGGCAACTAGTCCCTACACCATGAATTTGAATGTAATGAAGGTAGGTGCACAATCTCAACAAGATTTTTTTCAAGGTAACCAACAACATTCAACAACAATGATTAAACAGACTGCTACCCCATATATTTTTCACATTTGACTGGTAAAATAATTGTCCTTGAATCACGTTGTAAATAAAAATGACCATGTACTCAAGCAACTGTGAACATCCCCAATTGTGAAATAGTCTAACGACCGCCCCTTTTGTTTTGATTTTAAATCGCGCGGCTGCTCCCAGAGTGTACATTGTAATTTGGGGCACCGACGGACATCAAGCTGCTCCAACCACGTGCAATGTTCAACACATTCCACCTCCTCTAACTCACAACACCCATACAGATCTAGCGTTCGAAGCTGTGTACACTGCAACAAACCCCGTATGCTCTTCAGCTTCAAACATCCAAGTGCCCTCAACTGCTCCAAAGATACCAATGCCTCCATTATTGGCAGCTCATCTAACTGAGAACACACAGAAACACCCAACACTCGAAGTTTTGTGGCCTGCTCCAAACCCCGTATGTTCTTTAGCTTGGCACATCCCTTTGCCCCCAACGCTTACAAAGATGTCAATAATTCCATACTTGGCAGCTCATCTAAACCCAGAGCACCCAGAAACATTTAACACTCAGAAGTTTTGTGGCCTGCTCCAAACCCCTGATGTTCTTCAGCTTCGCACATCTCTTTGCCCCAACGCCTCCAAAGATGTCAATAATTTAATACTTGGCAGTTCATCTAACTGAGAGCACCCAGAAACATCTAACACTATTAGTTTTGTGGCCTGCTCCAAACCCGGTATGTTCTTCAGCTTTGCACATCCCTTTGCCCACAAGCCGTCCAGAGATGTCAATAATTCCATACTTGGCAGCTCATCTAACTGAGGGCACCCACTAACATCTAACTCTCGAAGTTTTGTGGCTTGCTCCAACCCCCTTATCTTTTTCAGCTTGGCACATCCCTCTGCCCATAACCCGTCCAAAAATGTCAATAATTCCATACTTGGCAGCTCATCTAACTAACCGTTGAAGTTTTGAAGTTTTGTCAGCTGGGCCAACCCCCATATGTTCTTCAACTGCACACATCCATGTACTTCCAACTCCTCCAAACATAAAGGGAGCTGCAAAAAGGATATTTATATGTGGATCACGATTCTCATCTACTAAACATTTCAAATTATTCCGAGACAATATGTTGATAATAACCACTAAACAGACATGTTTATACAACAAATTTCAATTTACCTGTGATTCTTGTTGCCACAATGTTTCTAATTTGTCCCCAGACACCTGAAGAAACATTAACTTCTTCATTGGAAGCAGACGAGGGAGTGATGAGTATGGACACTTGTTCCCCGCACGGTCATTGCTTCCTGGAAAAAAAGGATAGTGATTACAGGTTCATTCATTCTTGTAAGAACCCCGATCTTTATTGAATAAAATATAAGAGGATTTGAGGGATTGACTACTTACAGTTGATTGCTGCCAAAACCGAAGTGGCTGCTTAACACTGGCTTCACATATTACAAGATCCTGAAGTGGTCATGCATATGTATCCCATTCCAGCCGTCCACTTCTACTAGACATTTGTTTTGTAGATTTTGAAATGCTATCAACTTCCCCATTTTGCTAATGGCCATTTCCTTTTTTTGTCCAATGAAAAAACAAGCAATATCTAAGAATACCTGTTTTTCCTCTTCATTCCAGGCTTCATAACTAATTCGAAGCCTTTTTTGATGTCTTCAGGAAGTCTCTTTTGAAGTTGAACCGATTGGGAAGACCAATAAGACAGGTCATTGTTTCCATGGAGAAGTCCACGGAACACTTTAGATAAAGGCAATCCATCACAGGCATTTACGAAGTCCTGGGTCAAGTTTTGAAATTCTGGGAGTGGATCGGGCTGACCGAAGGCATGCTGACAAAAGAGCTTGATGGAGCGTTTTTATTTAGCCCGTCTAACTTGTAAATTAATGAGTTTTCGACCCCTGATCTTGTGAGAACATCCTTATCTCGAGATGTAATCAATATTAAGCTATCTGGGTGGATACAAGTTCGATCTGGCACAAGTTCATCAACCTGATCCACGGTATCTGCATCATCTAAAACTAATAAAATACTGTGAAAGTAATGATGCCTTTTAAGAATTTGTATAGCTTCAGCTTTATTAACTATCTGCAGATCTGACCCAGTCAAACTCCTAAGAAGTTTTCTCTGCAATATTATTGAAGAGCTTTTAACTACATTTTCTCTTACATCATCTAAAAAGCAAGATCCGGCATAACCTGAACTCTCCCTATTGAACAATTGTGAATTCTTCCTTTTCCTATTAAAGAGTTCTTTAGCAAGGGTTGTTTTTCCTACACCACCTAACCCAACGATCCCTACTACCTAAACATTTCTTCCATTCCGTGGATGCTGCAATAAAACTTGATTTTCAAAATCATTAACCTTTTCTTCTAAACCCATTGGATATTTGGCTATATCCAATGGTTTATTTACATTTCCCAACACACATTCAACAACTTTATGTAGCAAGAAGCCCTCGTCACTGGCGAAAAACAATATAACCAGTGAGAAACATAATATGTGCATATCTATCAATATAAAGTAACAGAAACAGCTGGAAGGAAGTTTGAATACTTACCGGTTACACGCCTCCAGCTCGAAACCGCTTATGCCGGCAACTTTAGAAAGAGCATTTCGCCACTGTTCAATAGTGTCTGTCTCAGCTTTTTTTGAAGAGATTGAGGATCACATATCCGGCTCAGAACATTTATCCAATATTCAATAGAAAGAACATTTCTCTCAGTTTGAGCTTCATACTCCGTTTTCTCTCCAAGTTTCTGCAGGGCTTGAGCATACACACCATCTTTGGCCCTAGTCCATCTAAGATCAGCAGGTTTTACTTGGTAAAACACTGGAAGTATTTTAGCCCTTGACTCCAACATCATTAAGAGTTCATTTAGACACCAGGTTGATTAGGCGTAGGCGGCTGAAAAAATGGAAACGTGGGCAGAGGCTGTTCGAATAGCCCCTTCTACTCTCCCTGCCGCAACTCCTCCGGATCCAGAAAGATCTTCAATCCGAATGAAGTAAGTCGATAGTAGAGATGACTCTCGAAGGTATTTTTGACGTCGGGACCTCGATGATTTATAAATACATCAAAGGAGGAATTGCTGGTGTTGTTAGGACTGACGGGTGGAAGTGGAGGCAGCTGTGGAGGAGGATGCAGCCATTTCCAATTTGGAAAATAGACACAGAGATAGGAGAGATGTGAAGGATGGAGATGAGTACGACTCAGTCTGAGACTGCAAGGGAGCCGATGAATTAGTAGTTTCTCAGTGCCCAGAGAAATTGTGAAGAATTGCAATAGGAAACACGATTTACGCAGAAATACAGCAATACACATGAAACCCTTTACCCCTGGTTTTTGCTTAGGTATGCAGGTGCGTTTTCGTAGTGGCCGACCATTGACCTCAGCAACCCTATGAAATTGTGAAGAATTGCAAGAGGAAACACGATTTACGCAGAAATACAGCAATACACATGAAACCCTTTACCCCTGGTTTTTGCTTAGGTATGCTGGCGCGTTTTCGTAGGTTTTCGTAGTGGCCGAGCATTGACCTCAGCAACCCTATCTTGAGTCAAAAAGAAATAGACGGACGTGCACAACGATCCAATGTAGGCCCCTAGGGGATCGGAATCAGGTGGCCAGACGGGCAGGTAAAGGAAAAACTGAACCTACAGGCTACAGCTCATGAGAAAACAATGATGGGATAGCACTTAAAATCGTCCCCACTCATAAGTCGCCACGTTAAAAGATGCAGACATTCGTCTGACAAGTTATCCCCTGCTGCAAATGAATAAACGAATGGAGACCAATGCTTTTTCTACCTTTAATTGCCATTCATATCCTATTTTCACCATTCATAAAAAATAGATTTTTGTTTTGGGGGTTTAAAGTCTGTATTTTTAATTAATCTAGACAAATCATTTGAAATTAAAAAAGTTAAATAATACTCTAGTTAGGTTAGGTTTTCATTTTATTTTATAAAATAATATAACATGAGGGTATTAGAGATACGGGTACTATGCTGAGACAAAATTCATTCATGATAAATATTTATGTGTAAAATAATAATAGTATTTCTTAATGTTTATGGTAATTAATATATGTATGAGTATTAAATTATTTTATTAATTGTGTTAGTATTGGTATTAAATTATAATTTTAGTATTAATTTTAAATTATGATAGTAATGAAAGATGGTAGTAGGAGGAGACTTTATGGATGTAAAAATTTAGGATCTTATGGTTGAGGGAAAGGGAGAAGAACACCCGTTTTTTTTTACCAATCAATATTGAAATATAAGCATCAAAGCATATATTTTCACTACCAGAGAGAATAGGCAATGGCTTTTGATCATAGGGATATTGAAAAAGAACTTACTTCATTTTATAGTTATCTCCTTAAAATGCCTAACTCTAACATAACAAGCCATGGAGAAAATAATCCCCACATTCTAAGATTGGGCACTGAAGACCAAAACACAACTTTGATGAAGGAAATTACCTTGTAGGAGGTTAAGGAAGCAATGGTGAGCCTCCCAAAAAATAAGGCTCCTGGACCGGATGCTTTCACCTCAGATTTTTTCCAAGTAGGTTGGGCATTCATAGGTGAGGAGATATTAGCTTTAATAGAGGAATTGCAGAGAAGACACTCTATCCTCCTTGCTTTAAACACTACTTTCCTCACTCTTACACCTAAATCGACACAAGTAGTAGACCTAAGTAACTTTAGACCTATGACACTCTATAACGTGGTGTACAAAAGCATTTTAAAGCTCATAGCCAATAGACTCAAACCCTTGTTTAGGCTTTGCTCATCTCCAAGGAGCAATCGAGATATGTTGAGGGTCGGTAACTCGTGGACAAGATCATAGTAGCACATGAGCTTACACACTATGAAAAAGTTCAGAAATTCATGCATGGTAATCAAATAAGATTTCTCAAAAGAATTTGATAAATTGAATTGGGATTATCTTTTCAAAATTTTGAAAGCCTTTGGTTTCTCTAATGATTGGGTTAAATGGGTGGCTTCTTTATTTTCCTCCCCTTTCTTCTCTATCCTTATTAATGGCTCCCCCTCCTCCACCTTTAGTGCCTCTCGAGGTATTCGACAAGGAGACCCACTCTCCCCTTTTCTTTTTGTCTTGGCCATTGAAGGTCTCAGGTGTTATCTCAAATATTGTATGCTTAATGGTGAGTTGTAGGGTATTTGTCTCAAGAATTCATTGGCACCCATAAGTCACCAATAATTTGTGGATGGCATTATGTTCATGGACAAGCACTCGGTTCGAGAAACCTCGGCCTTCAAGCGCATTTTGAATGACTTCATGTTAGCTTTGGTACTGAAAGCGACCCCTATATGTGCCAAGTTTTCTTATTCAATACCCATCTTAGCATTTAAGCCCATCTTGCCTGTCTCTTGGGTTTCTCTCGAGCCTCTCTCTCGATCATTTATCTCGGTACCCCCATAGTAGAGAATTCCTTGAAAACTATTCACTTGAGAGATATTTTGGATACAATTCCCACCAAACTAAATAATTGGACCTTTAAGGCCTTAAATTTTCCAAGAAGATTAGTTCTCCTCAAATTGGTGCTTCAATCACTCCCAATTTACAGAATTTCAGTCCTAGTTGCACTGAAAGGCATCATGTGCTCAATGTGTAACCTAATGCGCTCTTTCTTTGGGGAGAAGCGACCCGAGAATGTAAGTGGGTGGTTATGGCTTGGAATTCGCCATGTCTTACCAAATCAAGAGGAGGATTGGGGCTCAGGGATTTAGAGATGCTTAACAGAGTCATGGGGGGGCAGAATCTGGTGCCATTGACTTCAAGGGGTCAATATCTTTGGAAATTAATATGAGATAAAAAATATTGTTATCACCAAAAAATAATCACTTAGCCATTTATAATTAGATGGGTCGAAATACACCACGTGGATTTAATTTTACCATAGTAAAATCACTTTCACTATGGAAAATAATTTAGTAAACCACTTTTATTAAATTATTTTCTCATTTAAATAAAAAACCCCATGAGAGTAATTAGATAAATCATTATTTATTTAATTTTCTCTAGGAATTATTATTAAATCATTATTTAATAATTATTCCTTGTCACATTTGATTAAATCCCTTAGGAATATTTAAATAAAGCATTATTTATTTGAATTTCCTTATTTTTGTTATTAGAATAATTATTAAATCATTATTTAATAATTATTCTGATTTCACACATTTCTTGTTTTTCGCAAAATAATTAATAAATCATTTTATTTGTTAATTATTTCTAAATAGGAGAATTTAACCATTTTAAGTTACTTTTCCCTCTCCAATAAATATAATAAAGTATTCCAAGTAGTTAGATATGAATTTGGTCAATAATATATTATTATTCTCCATTTTCAAGATTAACTCCATACTTTTCTATATAATGAAGGGTTTTTCATCCATTCTTGACCATGATCATTATCATCGTCAACACTATCGACATTTTCTTGAGCTCCCATTTGAGTTCTTCATTTGGTTTGGGTTTTCTCAAATGATTGAGAGAGGGAATTCTATTTATGAAGCATTAAGGATATCAAAAGACCCATCCCATGGAGCGAGAATTACAGACCAATCTGTAGATCTACTTCACCAGGTGTTATCAATAAAGATTTATTCTTTTAAAATTGTCTTTCCATTTGGGTTATTATTTTGGATACATTATTTTTCTACTATTTGTTTGGATGTTGTTTTCTTTTATTGTAGATTTTCCATTTGTATTGTAGATCTAGAACAACAACAACCATTAAATATTTGTTAGGGTCACTTGTCACCTAGTGACTTAAGTGAGGATTTTTGGTACACCTTCCAGGAATTTTCACACTAACAAATATAGTCAAAGATTTAGCATAGACTCCAAGTTGCACATACAAAACCTCATGTTAGACTCTTCCATATGGAATTTGGCTGACAACAATAAGGAAATCATTCAAAATAACTACTTTGGGAAAATTCATAATGGAGTCTTAAACAATATTTGGTATGATTCATGGCAGCAACTTCCAAAGCTCTCTTCTCAAGAGAACCTATTGCAAATTTATGCTACATTGGAAGCTTAGAGCTACATACAAGTGGAACACTATTGGAAAGATTAATCGAGTGAAGGTCATTGTCATACTTGGAAATATCTGGAGGATTGGGGCTTCCCCATTCCAGAGGAGGACTCGGAGATTCTCCAAAAGGAACTATAGCAAAGGAAAATTCATATCCAGGATTTTGTCGACATCCTTCAATGGGGTTTCAAGTCCTCAGGTAAATTTACTATTAAAGAGGCTTATAATATTATGGGAGATCTAGAAAACTTCCCCAAAGAGGAGATATGGACTCA
>APFE030569560.1:84116-128072 GCA_000404065.3 Pinus taeda
ATGACTTGACCATGACTTGACCATGACTGATACAAGAATTGAGAAACCATGTAAGTTGTCCAAATTTTTTTAAGGAAGTTTTACAGTGATAACAACTTGCATGGTCGTTCCTCAATCTCAGGAGACATATCAACACCTGTGGATTGCTCCATGACCCGAATCCAACAACCACCCTCAGAAAGATTCAATATTCACGGCAGCCATAATGCTAGATTCCTGGAAGTGGTTGTTCATGTGTCTTTTATCAACGCAGATTGTAGGAAATTAGCTATGACATCCTCTGTTATAAATAATGCATTCTCATACGCATATTAGCTAGCTTATGGAATGTAATTTTGACTGTTAACAAGCCCATTGTGCCGTGACTTTATTTCTGTGTTATGACTACATTTTGAATACATGGGAAGACTCTGTTTATAAGCTCAATTTGTGTTAATAGTTGTTGCCTGAGGACTATGCAAAGGGCCCCTGCACAAGCCGAAGTTTCGTTCATTGCTGTATAGTTTCATGCTTTATTGCCTTACGTTCCTTTTGCCATAATCATTCACGTATATATATTGCATTGCTTATGGTATTCACGTTTTACTTCTGTCCATAAATTTTCATGCTTTATACTGATGTTAACTGATCAATTTCTTTGTTCCAGATTAGACAGCCCGGGCATTTGCACATAGCTTTTACAATGACTAATGACATGGAATTATTCTTGTCCTTCTGCTGATTTATTTTTCTTAGTTTTCAATCCCAACACTGTTTTATTTATTTCAGTTCTGTATATTTGCTTTAATAGTTAGATTAGATATTAAATTACTCATGTCATTATCAGTTACCTCCTCAGGGATTGAAGTATGCATGTGTAGTTTGATATTAGTTTATTGTTCTGCAAGTTAGTTATTGAATTGCTCATGTCATTTTCAGTTACCTCTGAAAGCCATAGCGGGACAAATGATGAGGGATTGAAGTATGAGTGTGTAATTTGATATTAGTTTATTTTCCTGCAAATTAGATATCAGATTGCTCAAGTTGTTTATGATTACCTCCGAAAGCCATAGCGAGACTAATGGCGAGGGTTCAGAGGATGAATTGATGTAATTTGATTTTAGCTTTACTTTGTTTGCAATTTTTGGATTTCTTTGAGTACAGTTTCTTTTGTATTTAGACAACAGAAAGGATACTGGGTTTCATGATCAATAGCTCACTTTTTGTTTGATTAGAATAGTGGTACATTTTCATTTTCTGTTAGGAGTTAATTTTGTCATTGCATATTTCTGAAGTTTGGGAAATCAATATAAAGGACATCATTGCCTTGAAGATTTATATCCATACTTATATTTTAGAATTCACTCATTAGGAAACAAACCAAGATAAAACCCCCATCACAAATTAAAAAAAAAAACCAAAAACGACAAAAAGTAAGAGATAGGTTATCTCGCACATATAGTGCGCCGCACTTCGTCAGCTTACGAATCCCGGATTGACAATTAAATGCAGTAATTTAGGACACACTAAATTGACCAAACAGTACTCAAGGGACATCAATCATATGCTAAGCTAAGTAAATGCTCAGTTGACTAGTGGAAAATACATTACTTGGTTCACATTATTTTAGAGGATGGAATAATTATGGAACTAGAGAAGATTAAAGTTATCCAAGAGTGGAAAATACCTAAAAATGTAACTAAGGTGAGGTATTTCATGGTCCTAGTTGGTTGTTACAATATATTTATTGAAGGGTTTTCTAGGATAGCACATACTATTACTTCATTACAGAGAAAAGGTGTAAAATTCAAATGGTAACCTAAGTGTGAAGGATCCTTTCAACATTTAAAGGATTTCTTGACCAGGGCTTTGGTATTAAAGATTGCAAACACAACTGAGGATTTTTTGGTATGCACAAATGCATTGAAGGAAGGTCTAGGAGGAGTTCTCATGTAGAATGGGCATGTAATCTTATATGAGTCTAGAAAATTAAAAGGCATGAGAGGAATTATGCTACTCATGATTTGGAGAAAAAAACTATAGTGCATGCTCTTAAAATGTGGAGATACTACCTCATGGGGAGGATGTTAAAATTGCAGTTTGACCATAGTAGTTTGAGGTATTTGTTTGAGCAACCAAATTTAAATTCCCAACAAATTAGATGGTTAGAATTATTGGTTGAATATGACATCAAAATGAAGCATATTTAGGGAAAAGAAAATAAGATAGTTGATGCACTTAGCCACAGAGTGCACCTCATGCATGCTACAACAATACGTATTTATAGGGCCAAATTAATGAGCATAATTATAAAGGTTGGAAATACAAATCAATGGTATATTGAAATTGTAATTGCCTCGAGTTAAAATTTCACGTAATAGAGTTAATAAAGGAAAAATAAGACCAAGTTCATGGGACACTTATTCCAAGTTGAATGTTGGGAAAAACATCCTAGTGGTCATCACTTGTTGTGTATTGTGGCTAAGGGAAACTTGCGAAGGCAATGGAGAAGGCTTTGAAAAGGTAAAAAGGCATTATTGACATTTTATTTATGAAAATAATGGAAAATAGGAGAAAATGGATGTGAAAGGTCACATGTTGCATGTGGGGAGGAAGATGAAGTAAAATTAAGGGAAAATGAAGAAATTAGAGGCATCAACAATAAAAAGACATCAGAGCATTCATGTGGAGCCTTTTATTAGTTCAGTTTTGGAATTAGCCTTAGAGAGGAGAAGAGCACCAAGAGGACAAGGAAAGCAAGCAAACAAAGGAAGGACAGGGAAGGACAAGGAAAGAAAAGGAAAGCAAGGATCAAGCAAGGAAAGTTTGGATCAACTAGCTTCAACAAGAATACTTGTAGGTAATTGGTTGCATGTATAATTCCTAGTTGGTTTTGGCATGCATGGTATGTGCATGTGTTTATTTGGTTTTATTATTGTCAATGGCATGGATTTTTCCAGGTTTTGGCAGTGCCTTTTAGCCTTACCTTTCCATTTTTCGGATAACATTATGTGATGGGATTACTTCTCTATTGAGCTCTGGATTGCCGGAACTTTTTGGATCTAAGTGAGATGGTGTCAGGAAAATCCCAAGAGTTGGTGGTGTAGATTGTTCTCTCCAGGAAGCTCTCAAGAGGTGGGTCGAGATAGGAAAATTCATCAAGGGATAGTGAAGGAATTTAGAGGCATCCAAGCATAGTTTGGTTTTGTGATCTCAGAGATGGTTTAGGTGAGATCATGGTATGGTGAGGATGGAGGTGGTTTAACCTCTGGATTCTCTTGGTTTTTTATTTATTGGTTTATCCCATGAGATCCCACATTCATGCTTGGAATATGGCACCAGGGTGATCAGATGAAAGAAATATTTGGTTTAGCCCAATCTTTGGTCAGGTGGTACATGGAGTCCCTGACTTGGTTGGATTTTTTGCATATGGTTAATAAGAGTTAAGTTTCTCTTGTCTTTGATAAGTAAATGTACTTGTTATTATGTGGCTTTAATGATTTTTCTATTATTGTTATATATCTAGTTATATGTTGGTTATAAGCATGGTGATATGATAGATATAAGTATGGATCTTATCACATTTCATTCAAAGAATATCTGGTTAATGAATGCATGGCCTAATTGGTGTTATGACAACTATTGTGAGAAGGCCTAGATCCTTCTTGTTAAACCTCAGATCAGTTTTCATATCCTTATGTTCAGATATGAATTCATGACCAGTAGGTTGCATGTTCATCATGTGTTTGAAGGAATGTTAGTCCTGGTTGGGAGAGTTCATGTCAATTTTTGGTTTGAAAGCCTTGTTTCTATGTGATTCATCATTTTTAGAAGTTTCACTAAGTTTTGGGCAGGGGTATGAGTCTTAGACCTGAAAAGGTGGCTCAGAATTCGGAGTCGTTGGCATATAATTAACTAAAAAAGTCCACAATCGCTAGGAAGCAAGCCTATGGGAGTGACTGGAGGGTTATAGTTGCTTGGAGGCCTTGGCAAGAATGAGTGAGGCTCTAGATCGGTGAAATAGAGAGTTAAATCATGGGTTGGACACATGGAGGTTTGGGCTACTCTTGGAGGTCATGTGGCACTTGAGGGAGGTCAGTAAAGTTGTAAGTTGTCGACTCCATTTCCTTAAGGTTATATAGGAGGTTGAGTGACCCTTAGCTCATTTTTACCCCAGGAAAATCAGTGAAGGTGGGTAAATGTGGGAGGAGGTGGGTTACAAAAATTAAAAGTAATCTACAACAAAGTAATGTACATCCAAAGTACATGGATTACTAGACGGGAAAAGATGAAATTCTTTTGTATAAAGGACAAGTTTATGTGCCAAATATGCCCACAGTGAAAGAATTGATTTTAAAATAAAGGCATATGGTACCGATGTTGGTCACCCATGTTACCAGAGAACTCTTACAACAATTAAAAATCAATACTTTGTCTCGGTTTAAAGAGAGAAGTGGCTAATTACATAGTTGGATGCTTAAAATGTTAGAGGGTTAAGGCTAAGCACAAGTACCCAACTAGCTTGCTACGACCAATTCCCATTCTTGTGTGGAAATGTGATGTGTTATAGATTGACTTTATTACCAATTTTTCTAGGACAAAAAAAGTGCATGATTCTATAATGTTGGTGGTGGGAAATATCACCAAAGCTTCCCATTTTATTTTGGTGAATTCAATGCATAAGGAAACTAATATAGATGAAATTTACATGCGAGAAATTTCCAAGCTTCATGGAGTGAGGCGATTATTTCAGATAGAGATCAAAATTTCACATCCAATTTCTAGATGGGGTTATTTAAGGGACTAGATACCAATTTGAGTTTTAGCACAACATACCACCCAAAGTCTGACGGAAAGATAGATAAAGTAATCATATAACTGAGGATAAGCCATCAAGATGGGAAAATTATGTACATTTGATAGAGTTTGCGTATTATAACAAGTATAGATGTGCTTGTTTGAAGCCTTGTATGGTAGGAGGTGTAATACACCCATGAGTTGGAGTAATCTAGTGGATAATAATATGGTTGGTTTGGAATTACTCAGAGATAAGAGAGAGAACACGGTGAAAAATAAGTAGAATTTGAAAGCTTCCAAGGGTAGGTAGAAAAGCTATGCAGATAGGAACATGATAAGCACGAAATTTAAAGTCAAGGACCATGTATTCCTGAAATTTACGGCAAATAAGAGCTCAGTAAAATTGGGTAGTTATGTGAAGCTGGAAACGAGATACTATGTTCTACTCAAGATCCTAGAGAGGATTAGTCTGGTTACATATAGGCTTTTATTGCCTACGTCTATGCATGCTCATGATGTATTTCATTTTCCTTTGCTTAAAAAGTATGTTCCTAGTAATAATCATGTAATTTACTGGCACATGATTTAGGTGGATCTAGGGAGACTTATAGGTCCAATTGGTGCAAATTTTGGATAGGAAGGTCAAAGCACTCCATAATTGAGCCATCAATATGCAAAAAGGTGCAGTGGACCATGCTCAATCCTGAGGATACTGCTTGGGATAAGAGGATGTTACCCCATTTCTGACAGTAGGTGGGTGTCACCTCTGGTAGTGGTTCCAAAGAAAAATGGAAAGTGGTGTATCTGCATTGACTACAAAGAATTAAACAAGGCCGCATTGCGTGACTATTTTCCACTGCCCTCCACTGATCAAGTCCTTGACATGCTTTCAAGTAAGAAATATTTTTCTTTTCTAGATGGGTATAATAGTTACAATCAAATACAAATAGCCAAAGAAGACCAGGATAAGACTAGTACCTTTACATGCCCTTGGGGTACTTATGCATATAGAGTCCTCCCCTTTGGTCTTTGTAATGCCCCTACCACTTTTTAGAGAGTATGCATATATATGATGCACTTATAACAATGCTTGAAATAAAGGGGAGGAATGTAATACCCTTTATTGTTTATGATAATGTAAATATGTGTATATATGATATTAGGTTGGTGAGCTGACCATAAGTGACTATTAGGCAGGTGAGCCACATATTTTTTGTGGGCCTGCATGCCCATGTATATATATGTATACATGTTTTGAGGATAGTGTGCTTGAGTGGATATGCCTTTAGTGCTTGGGAGGCTAGAGATCCCTGTAAATATTGTACATATATAGATATTAATAAAACAATGGTTGGCTATAGATCCCACTCCATGGTAAAGAATACGACGGGTGTAATTCCATAGACAAGGGCAACAATTGTGAAGTATTTTTTGTGAAAAGGCACTAAGGCCCATGTGGCTTTAGAGGGTGCCACATGGAAAGATAAATCCGTGCATATAAAACGTGTATGTTTGTCTATGAAGGCATGGACTCAGAGTGGGTCAATTAGTGAGTCTTGGGCTTGGACTCTAGCACTGACAGAGGTGTGGTTATTCAATTAACCATGTTGGATAAGATGAAACTTGGTGTGAGAGTTTGGTGTCTCTAAGATATTGATGGCTTTGGTTTATGTGTTAGGTAGCCATGAATTTATAGTGTGAACTCAATTTAGAGATAGTAAGTGAGTCTTGGGCTTGGACCCTATAGTTGACTAAGGGGTTATTCAATTTGGCTAGAAGGGTATTTGGATGCTCGGAGAACAACAAAGCTCCTGGACCTACTATTTGAGAATGGTATTGGCTGGCTGTAAGGTGCCTTGGAAGGTGGGAACCGCCAAGGGACTCGGGTTGTGCCACTTGGGTGTAGTTCAGGGGAGCATGAGCTTATGGTTAGAGACTAAGGTTGCTAGGGAATGGTGCCCCAACTAGTGTTTGTTATTCAATTCTAGTATTCCAACTCGGGGGGGGAGTTGAGGCCTGAACTCGGGGGTGACCCATGGTTGATATTTATGAACCACACAATCTATGGATGGGTGGAACGTGGAAGGCCCATAGCCAGTTGAAATTTTTAGATATGTATTCCTAAGTATTTATTCTATTTATGTGCCGCCATTTGAAAACCGTAATTAGGTTTTGTATGTGTTGGGTAACTATAATTTCCATTGTGCTTCTATTATGCATCTATGTGTTCATGGTTTATATGTGTTTTAACACTACATTAATGACACTTTGTATTGCATTTATGCTAACCATGAACTACCAAGTACAAGAGTTGTATGGCAGGGTTAGGGTTTCTCTCTTATGTAATGAAATTTTACAGATTTAAGTAGTGTTGGTGGAGTAGTATTGCCCAACTAGGGGATGGGGACATTACAATGCATTATTCTTTGTATGTCATCAAGGCCATCCTACCATCAATTTAATCATACTTGCTCCTTTGCATGGTTCAAAAAAAGTCTACTTACTTGGATTCTCAAATTTATTGTGTGTTGGTGGATTAATATAAGTTTTTAGTGTAACCTCCTTGTACCTATTTGATATTAAGTTTCTTTGTTGATTTGATTATTATGTGAAATTACTTTATGATCCTCTATTCTATAATTACCATTGAAGCCATATTTGGTTATCAAAGAAAAATTCAAAGTAGTGATTGAAATGTGGGACAAAGGATAACACCATCCCACTTTTAGATGATGATTTCTTTTTTGTGAATAATAACACCATCCCATTATTTTTGTAATAAATTCTACGAACTTTATTTTTGTAATCACTTCACCAAACTCATTTACAATTTCCCTTATAATGAGGTAAGGTTAGACCCATAAAAGGTTTTTCCATTTCCATTTGTTTTTATTCTTTTGTTTGGATTCATTGAGTTCCTCTTTAGCATGGTTTCGATATTTTTATTTCCCTATCCACCTTCTTATGTTTTTCAAAGTATTTGGGAGTCATTTCCACTTGTTTATGGGCACTATCTTGTTTATGCAAAAACAACATTTCACTTTGCTTGTCTTTAAATCTTCATATATAAAATTGATGTCTAATTTAGCTTTTGAAGTTGGAGTACCACCTCTAGAGGTATTTTTTCATTGTAAACTTCATATTTTTCTGAACAAAGAATATTAGTTTAAGTAGTCACAAAATAAACCTCTAGAGATATTTATGACGAGATTCACTTATTTGAGGAGGTATATCCTAATTACTTCCTCTTTAAAACCTTGACCACCTCCGTTTATATCATGTACCCCACCCCGTGTGTCAATTCAATGTCATGCATTACCATAATGTATAATACAATATTGCCATCAAACATCTTTTTATTGTACTCATTATGAGCTATGGAATTTATCTGAATGTACTAGTTATCCTCTTCCTCATTACTAAATGTGGTAATAAAATTCTTTTTGCAACCATATTTTTATAATGGGCCTGAGAATATGTCTTTTAGTAAGTAAACTTAGAATTGAACAATTTGTTGCCTCCTCTAAGTACTCGTTCTACAAAAATATTGACCAATTTCTCCTATAATAATGCATCAATAAATTTTTTTTCCAAAAAATATCAAAATATCCACCAAACATTTTGAAACATATTCTACTTATAATTTTTTATTTACTAAATACAACTACATTAGAACTAAACATATACAGACTATTTAAAATCAATATATTTTATTTTAATCTTAAATACTAGTTAAAAACAAATTATAATATAATAATATACAATCAAATCATACCTTAATTAATTAACAATTATTAATTTTCTAAATTTATTTTACATACTCAAATAAATAAGTAAAATGGCATCAACCTATGCTTTTACTTCTAAAGGAAATTACCCTAATTGGAATCCATGTTTCTTATAAAACAAAAATGATACCTTCTGTATTTATGTTATATGATATCAATGATACTACTCCCTCCATTTATTAAGTCTCTTTGTATGAGATTCCATCTTTAACCTTACAATTCAAAGTAAATCCATAAACACTAGCGAGTTGTTCTTATGCATCTTTTAATAAATGCTTGTGTTCCTCGTAACGTAAGAAAGCATTTCGCTTTAGGTTGCTTTTGTCCGTTCCAACTTTAATGGACGTAGTTTAAAATAATAGACCTTGAAATGGTACTATTGAGTGAAGATGTCCAATTTTCTATGAAATACATTTTCATTGTTATCTTGTTGCTGCAACTCTAATGCTGGATTGTTTGAAATTATAATTTTTTTATTAAATTGAAATTTTTGGAATTGTGGAAAAATTGGCATGATGTTTATATTTTGTAATTGGATCAAAATATTACAATTTTGTTATACATTTATTTTTTACTAGTTGAGATTGTTAAAAATTCAATGAAATGCTTTAAAATCTCTAAATGTTAGTGGGAATTTAGTTTGATTGTTTTAATTTTAGTTTCTAATTATTTGTTTTATTTTCTTTATTTACTAATATTTCTTGGTTTGTAAATATTGTTAATTATTTCGTTGTTGGAAAGCTTTCACATTATTTATCGTCTAAAGAGCGTCAAAAGGTTGTTGGATAAAGTGCTACATACTCATGGATTGAAGGATGTTTCTTTCATATATGGCCAGATTATATTATCTAGCATTATGTCTGAGAGGATGAAACTTATGACATTTGAAGGCTTGTCATTATGAACTATGTGGAGGTCACTTCACAGATAAGAGAACTACACATAAAATATTATGCCTAGGATATTATTGTCCCACTAATTTTCGAGATGCTAAGAAATATGTCAAGATCTGCAATAAATGCCAGAGGCTAGGTCCACCTCTGCAAGAAGATGAGATTCCACTTCAACCTTAGATTTCAGAGGAATCATTTGAAAATTCGGCCCTCAATTTTGTAGGACCAATTAATCACCCATCAAGGTAAAAGGTGTACATCTTGGTGTGCACATATTATGTGACCAAGTGATTCAAAGTAGAGGTCCTACCAAAGGCCACAAAAGAAGTAATAGCCAACTTTTTGTATGAAGAAATATTTGTCTGATATGGAGTTCCCTAAGAAATTGTCATCAATCAAGGAACCCAGTTCACCTCTCAACTTATCCAGTCTATTACCAAGTAGTTTAATATCAAGCATCAAATGCCAGCTCCCTACTATCCTCAAGCTAATGTTCAAAAAGGGGTCACAAGCAGAGTGCTGGAAACTATCTTAACCAAAACCATTAACCAACATCATAAATATTGGGATGATAGAGTCCTAAAAAGTTTATGGACCTACAAAACTACTTGGAGGAGCACCACAGGATTACTCCCTATGAGATTTTGTATGAGAAAGATGTAGTTTTTCCTATAAATTTTGAAATCAAAACACTAAGAATTGCATTGCAAGTGGGCTTGTAACTTTTAGAATCCCTACACTGTTGGCTTGATCAAATCAACAAAATTGATGATATTTGTCAAAATGCATTGCAACAACCTACCTTAGTCCAACAATGAAGATCTAAGTGGCATGATGGATTCATCAAGAAGAAAAGATTTTGAGAAGGGGATAAGGTCTTTTTATTTCATTCTAGGTACAAGGACTTCCACGAAAAGTTTTACATTCATTGTCTAGGGCCATATGAGATAGACATTGTTTATGAAAATGGCTCAGTTAATATTCCTACTATTAATAAAGCAAGGGCCCCTAAATGGCCAATGGTCATCCACTAAGGCTATATCAAATGCCTAATTCCAAGGAGGAGTTTATCTAAGAAATAGTTCAAAGAGAAGATTTAGAGGTTGTCAGTGAGTTGGCCATGCCACCAATACCCACACACAACTCGTCTTTCCTTTTCATCTCATGTAAAAATATATTAAAAAATAAAAAAGTTAAAGAGAAAAGGAAAAAATGGAAAAGATTTGGTAGTGAAACCTAGCTTTAGACATTACCAACTTTTGGTGTTGTTAGAAAACTATTTATTCAGTAATCAGATTGAGAAGAAGAAAATTACCCAGTTGTGAAAACCTCCTTCGAGGTGCAATTAGGAAAGTTCTTGTTTGAAAATCAGATTTTTGAGGGACAAGGTTTAGAGAAAAGAAAAAAGATAGAGAAAACAAAATACGTACACAAAATAAATGCATCCAATGATAGGTTTTTAATTTTGTCTAATGTCCTTTTCAGGATCAAAATGGAAGCTTTCTCTTTCTACATTATTTAAAGTAGGTCAGTAGGAGCTCTTAAATGGGTATCTAATTTTAAAAATATTACATACATGAAGGAGGCAACTAGTGACAACATCTAGACAAAGTCTTACTCCTCAATGGTTTATGTTTTCTCTAAACACACTTTTCATTTATTTTTGTACATAGGGATTTAGAAGAATGAAATGACAATGTACGATTTCACAAAATCATTATTCCCTACATTCCTTAAACATTGGACCTATGACTAAAACTTATATTAACCCTTTGGCACATGATGATTTTTCATCCCCTTTATTGTACAGTTACCCCTCCAAAAGACATAATTAATCAATTCCTTGTCAATAGTATAGTACTACCCTATGTCTCAAGAAAATACAATATTATTCGTCATGCTAAATTTTGTCAAGATATAAACACAATGGAAAATCATACAAAATAAAGAAGTAGTTGTAGAATCAACAAATTACAATTAGTTGTTCATCTTAGGCCCCTTAAATATTTGATATTTGTGGCACGAAGTTTAAAGAAGTCTTCTTCTAACAATACTAGCAATAGTTCAATACTTTCATAAATCAAATAATGACCAAAAGGGATTTGGTAGCATTATAGATTTAGTAATGTTTATTTGATGGGTCATAAAGTCAAGAGAACATTTATCAAGAGAACATTTAGCAGCATTATAAGGTCGATGGCTACACCCTCCATATAGCAAGGAACTTGGTATTCTTATAAATGTGTCCACCAAACCTTTGGTATATAAAATAATTTGAGTGTCATATGATAATTATCGTAAAATGGGTATTGTTATATGTCATCTCACTTAATTTATTATATGCATTGTCACATGTGTTGTAATATATTTATTTTTCAAAGGATGGAAAAATTATTATGCAAGGCTATTTAGTAGCACTTAACAACCATTATTATATGGACATCCAATCCATGGCCAACTGTACGGTACCATGTAGCTACTACATGTGAAGTATATGGATTGAAATTGACCTAATATCTCAATCGTTGGCACAAGAAACAATGTGATAGGGTTTCTAATAAGCCTTCATTATCAATTTATCGATATATAGTTATAAGAGGGTCAATTAATAGTACTAAACTAGAAGAATTTGAGGCCACCAAAGTGAAATATGTAGTGTAGGAAAATTTTTCCAAGGCCTAATGGATGGGATTTTTTGTTGGGTTTAGGGGTCAGACATTGAAATTGCATTGAAGTCCACACATGCTTTAGTTGACACCATGGACTGATTTCAACAAATAATAGTTGGGATTATGGAGGACTCTATTATTCGAGTCATCAAGCTCCCCTTTTCAAGCGAACAATGGTACAAACATTTCCAAATATTGAAATAGAGTTGGGTGTAATTCCCCACAGGAACCCCCCTTCCCACCCCAGCTTCCCAATTTATAGAAGGGAATACAAAGGAATGTCCTGGTGGAACCACAAAATGAGGGACAATATAGAATTGTGCACCATTATCACAATGTATTCTCATGCATCTCAAGGGTGATAAAGGATATTTAGCATGCCTTTCTATCTACTCAAAATATTGACCAAGATGGCTAAAGGTGTACATAAGAAGAAGAATCCTGACGTAGTTTTTTATTATAAGGAATTCATCAAAATGTTGGTTGTGGCCAAAATAAAATAATGAGAAATTATGTGCTTGCATTCTTGAGGGGAATCACAACCTAAAAGGGGCCAACTAAGCCTTGAGAAAAGGACCCACCTCTAAGGACTAGCTTGGCTTAGGCTCAACAACATAGAACTAGGACATCAAAACCTCAATATTTGACACAGGAAGCAGTAAGGGCTAGAGGAGTAGCAAGGAAAACACTAAGTGACCCTAGTAATGGAGTTATCGTGGATATTGATGCCCAAGAGATTGAGGAAAAAGAGGTTGGGGCTAAAGAGGCAAAGGGATAAGAGGCCAATGATAAATAAATAGAGATAGACATGGATGAGGGATCCATTTAAACTGACACTAATGATGATAATATAAGACTTTAGGAGTGTTGGAGAGGTAAATCCCCTCTACGGATAGAGGCGATCCCTACTAGCCCAGAACGGGTCTAGAAACAATCAAACAATGCTATCACGCAAGTTCCTAATTGCAAATAAAAGGTAGGTGATGAAGACCTACTTGGGTTCCAACGCTTTTGTTCGTAGAAGAGATGTTTCCCACACTCCTTTGCTTTGGTCGGTCACAATCCTCCACTATCCTCGTGAATGGACACCTGCACACAAAGGGAACAACACAAACACAAGCGTGAAATCTAATAAATGCAATTATACATCAGTCAGGAAGGACATAATTCAACATTAATCATTACAACAATGAGAATGGAACCATAATGATAGTCATCTATTATTAATAATCAACACAGGAGAATACAACCAACATCCTGACGTCAAGTCCTCCTTTAGTTGGGTGCTCAGCTACACAAGTCTTGCAAAGCTTGAAGGGATGAGAGACAAGCCTCTCTCTCTTTGGTGACAAGATCTCCTTACTTATGTTAAGCCTTATGGACACAAAGAAGGCTCTTGCAACTCTAATCTCTTGATATCTTCATTTCAGCACATGTATTACCACCACTAGAACTAGAACTAGCTTGCTCAAGCCATGGAGACAAGCTTTTATAAATGAAAAGGAAGGGATAAGATCAACCACAACAATAATGGATTTGGCTTCATCACTTGGAAAATTCTATGGAATGGTGGCAAACTACTTCCCATTCAAGGATATTCGAAGCCAAACCATCCTCACTTAACTTGGATTCAGTTGGTGAATGAGTTGGATAGAACTTTCGGAGGTTGATTAGTTAAAAACTTTGCCCAAAAAGGTTGGCGCGATTGCGACTCTGGGACAGAGCGCTAATGGCGCGCCCCTTTTAGAGGATTTTCCCCATTGACGCGGGAGGAACATGGTGGCCCAGCGCTAATGTAAAAAGGGCTATTTTTAAGGGCAAGCTGCATGAGATGTCTTCAGGGCATATGAAGCTCATGTTCAGAGGGGAATGATGCAAGTGGTTTCAAGTCTTGTCACTTCTCACAAGTCTCGGAATGTGTCCTCCAAGGTGCAGGAGAGGGGTAACAAGGACGGTGACAAATGGTGACAAATTACTGTGTAACATAGGGTGCAACACTAGGACTTCCCAGGAGGTCACCCATCCCAATACTACTCTAGCCCAAGCACGCTTAATTGTAGAGTTCTGATGGGGTCTAGTGCATTAACGTTGGTATGATCGCACCCACAAGGATCTCGCGCCCTCCTCCTCTTCAACGGCCACCACGCCGGGAAAGAGGGAGGGTGCAGAACTAGGATGCCCCAGGAGGTCACCCATCCCAGTGCTACCCTAGCTCGAGCGTGCTTAACTGCTGATGGGATCTGGTAAATTTAACATTTGTATGATCGCGGCCCCTCCCCCTGAGGTTCAATGGGCACCGCACTAGAAAAGGAGGGAGAGGGTGCAACACTAGGACTTCCCAGGAGGTCACCTATCCCAGTACTACTCTAGCCCAAGTGCGCTTAACTGTGGAGTTCCAATGGAATTCGATGCATTAACGCTGGTATGATCGCACCCGCAAAGATCTCGCTCCCTCCCCCTCTTCAACGGAGACCCGCGAGCCACGAGGAGTGCTTGTGGCCCATACACGGCACTCAATCCGACGCGGCTCGACACGGTGTTTACTCCCCATCCCTCGGCACAGCGCATTCCCTCACTCGGCACCGCCCTTAGCCATCGCAGGGCCACTCAGACAACGAAGAAGAAGGCGTAAGTTCCGTGGCCACTGACGACGCTACGTAGAGCTCGTCGGGCTTTCCGTTCATGATCCATGAACTTTTCCAAAATCTGAATTCGTAAAAAGAGAGAGCGTATGACTTGAACCTCTAACCTAGTTTCCTCATGACGTTTTCGTTGCAATGACGTGAATAGTCCCCGGTTCGTCTTCCACTCTTACAATATGTCACCTCTGTTGCCCCTAGAATCCCCATTTTGACTCCCAATCTGATAAACTGGCATCTTGTTTCTGAACTCGAACCTCCCTAATTGATCACAACCACAGAAGAGGCTCTTCCGAGTTAATTGCACATGATCTCTTTGGCGTCAATGTTTCGATGAATCCGCATGGATCGCCTCATCGCACGAAGAAAAGGGGGGGAGGGTGCAACACTGGGACTTCCCGGGAGGTCACCCATCCCAATACTACTCTAGCCCAAGCGCGCTTAACTGCGGAGTTCTGATGGGATCGGGTGCATTAACGCTGGTATTATCGTACCCGCAAGGATCTCGCGCCCTCCCCCTCTTCAACAGGAACCGAGCAGGAAAAGGGGGAGGGTGCAGCACTGGGACTTCCCGAGAGGTCACCCATCCCGGTGCTACCTAGCATAAGCGCGCTGAACTGCTGATGGGATCTGAAGCATTTAACGTTGGTATGATCGCGCCCCCTCCCCCTCAGGTTCAACGGGCACCGCACGAGGAAAGGGGGGAGGGTGCAACACTAGGGCTTCCTAGGAGGTCACCCATCCCAGTACTACTCTAGCCCAAGCACGCTTAACTGCAGAGTTGTGATGGGGTTCGTTGCATTAACACTAGTATGATTGCACCTGCAAGGACCTCTGTTGAGGAGGTAAATCCCCTCTGCGGATAGAGGCAATCCCTACTAGCCCAGACCAGGTCTAGCAACAATAATCAACCGCTATAGCGCAAGTTCCTAATTGCAAATCAACAGACCAGTGATGAAGGCCTACCCGAATTCCAACGCTATTGTTTGTAGAAGAGGTGGTGCTCCCGTTCCTTTGCTCCGGCAGATCACAATCCTCACAATCTCCGTGAATGGACACCTGCACATATAAGAAACGACACAAACACAAGCATAAAATCTAGCATTTGCAGCTATATATCAGTCAGAAAGGATATAACTCATCATCATCACAAATAACAATAAGAGTGGAACCATAACCAATAGTCGTTCATTAATAATTAATCAAAGAAGAATACAACCAAAGTTCTGACACTAGATTCTCCTTTGGCCGGGTAGTCAGCAGCACATGTCTCGCAAAGCTTGTTTGGAGTAAGGACAAGCCTCTCTCTTTGGTTCTTCGACAATAATCTCCTTGCTTGGATTTGGCCTTATGGGAATCAAGAAGGCTCTTGCAGCATGAAGCCCTTGGAAACTTTAGAATTCTCAATCTCTTGAACTAGCTTGCCAAGGAAAATGGACAAGCTTTTATAGATGGAGGAAGAGGAGTTGGGATCATCCACACTAATCATGGGATTGGCCATATCATCAAGGAAGTTTCCATGAGAGGTGGCAAACCACTTCCTCTCTATGGAAATCCGTAGCCAAACCACCCAAATCAAGATAGATGTAGTCCAGGAATTTGTTAGGACGAAACTTCCATCGTTTGTTTGTTAAAAAACACCACTAATTATGGTTGGTGCGGGTGCGACTCTATGATAGAGTGCCAACTGGCGCGCCCTCTTTGGAGGATTTTCCCCCTTGGGGTGAGGGTTGCACTATGGAACCGTGCCAATGGAAAAAGAGCTATTTTTAGGGGTTTTTAGCAGGAGATGTCTTGTTGCATAGCAATTTGTCACTGTCTCACTGTCAGTCTTCCTGTTGTGTCATGGGACCAAATTAATCATGCTCATGCTCTCTAATGTTTCCAAATGACCCACTTTGCCAAAGTTCTTCTATCATTGCAACTGATGTAAAAATAAACGCGCTGATGAGCGCTCCAAAACAAACCCAATGCGCTGCCAGCGCGGAAGCACACATGATTCCCATGCTGGTCGAATTTCATGTGACAGCGCGTCTGCTACTTATATCTGATCGCGCTGATATGACTTTCTTTGTTATTCAGCAGCAATGTCAGCGCTCCAGTGCAGTTATGTACCCACGATGATCCAGTTTGGGCGACTTTGTTCTAACAGCCGGCCTTCCAGATGACTCCAGACCTGGTTGTTGGCCTTGTCAATGTCGCCCTCCCTTCTCTGGCATGTCTGTTTCATCATTTGAGCCACCTTCCTTGGGGATAAGCTCATCCTCCCACCATTCATGGAGACTACTTCTCCTATTTAAGCCTCCACCATTGCCATGAGCTGCTAGTTTGGAATTGATTGTGTTTAGAGCATCGCTGATAGTGTGAGCTTGATAGGCAGCTGGTGTGATAAGTGTGGGATTGCTAGAGTGCTTAAGGAAGGTTGTGAAGTGTTTCCATCTTGTGTAAACTTGTGTGAGAGAGAGTTTTGTCTTGGGATATCTACCTTCAAGGGTGAATGCTTGAGGGACTTGCTGGCTGGACCCAACCAAAGGAGGATCTGACGTCAGAACTTGGTTGTATTCTCTTTTGTTTTATCAATAATAATAGACGACTATCATTATGGTTCCACTCATGTGTCTTTATTATGATGTTTGAGTTGTATCTTTTCTGACCGATACATAGTTGCATTTCCCAGATTTTATGCTTGTATTTGTTTTGTTCTTTGCATGTGCCGGTGTCTGTTCACGGAGATCGTGAGGATTGTGACCAACTGAAGCGAAAGAACGGAAGCGACAACCCTTCTATGAATATAAGTGTTGGATTCGAGGTAGGTTCTCATCTTGGCCTTTATTTTGCAATTAGGAACCTGCGTGTTAGCGTTGTTTGGTTGTTGCTAGACCTCAGTTAGGCTAGAGGGATCGCCTTTGTCCACAGAGGGGATTTACCTTCACAACAATTTGGTGACTCCACTGGGGATTTTTACCTTGTTGTTTGAATTGTAAGCTTTAGACGGAGCTTGAAGCATGGCTAGTTAGCCTTCGAAATGCTATTGCTCTGCATTAACGAAGTAGATCAAAGCCATTTCAGTCAATCTCCAGTTTGGTTTACAAAACGAACAGCTTGGAGCTAGCTTTTGTCCTTCTCTTGTTCATTTTTTCCTTGAGTTTGATTTTTGCTCTCTTTTCAAAATTTGGGGATTAGTTCTCCGCTTTTTGGGTTTCTTGGTTCAGTCTGGGAAGTGCCTTGATTGTTTAAAGAGTGATTGCCTTGGTTTGGGAGTTTTTGGCTTGATTGTGGTCATTTTTTAGCTTCATCGCGGTTTATTATAAAACAATCGCACTGCCATCGCATAGCCCATTTTGTGATTTCCTGATCATCGCGTTAATACACAAAACAGTCGCGACGGTTCTGAAAATCGAACCATCGCAGTTAAGTCATGTACTTCCGCGCTGACATCGCATTGTTGCTACGCGTAGTTTCTTATCAACGCCCTGTTGCTGTGTTCCACCCGCACTGATTCCTGTAGGATTGAATTTTTTCAATTCTACCTCCTGAGCCTATTGGTCTTGATATCCCCTGCCTTTTTCACTTGGTTTATGACTTGATTTTCATTGTCTGAAGATTGAAGCACTTTCTTGTGAGTCTTGTTGAAGCGAATATTGTTTTTTGCTTTGTGACCTAGTTTTATTGTTCCAAGTTTGTTGGATCAGCTTTGCTTGGTTACTCGTTTGCAAAGGTTCGTTTACTGCTTGCTATTGGTTTGATTTAGCCTTCCTCTTTGCTTGCTTTTGCTTGGTTGTTTAAGTGATTTTTGTTGAACCAATATTGACATTGTTTCGATTTCTTTTCACTACCCGGGCACGGATCACAGTTGTTTGGGGTCAACCGGTTTTTTCCACATTTTTCTGTTATCGTTTCTCAAAGATTGTTTAATGCACTTTGCCATCAACAAAAAGAAAAGTGTATTTTGCTTCGTATTAGTTAATGAGAATTAGAAGCTTTTCATTTTGATTAATGATTAGTAATCTTAAAGAAAAGTTTAGTGATTTCCATTAACTGCATTAGGGAAGCTATTTGTTGTTTTGTGATCATTTCGTTTGTGTGAAAGCCCTCTTACTCTCTTGTAATTAGCATTCATCAAATGGAATGACATATTTTGGCATATAGAGTGCATTTAGGGATTTTGAGAAATTACATACGGTAGGACCTGAAAACCGAAACTTAACTCAAGATCAACTTTAAAATAAATCGAATGAACTTAAAAACGCATTGGAACATAATGCTCACATTTTAGAGGTCTAGGCTAGAGACGTGCTCTGGCGTCGTTAAACCTAGTCACTTTTGTTCTCACATTTGGGTGATTCCTCCTTGTGTGATTCAACTGTGGTCTAGTACGGACTTGTGCTCCCATGTACCGTCGCATATATATGGGGAGACTCCACTAGGTTATCATCCTTGATCCACAGGAAGTCGTGTCTGCCGCCTTACATCCCGTAACGCACCGAACACAGCATTCGGGAAGATTGACTACCGTACGGAAAGTCCTTGGCTTTCATATGATCGCCAAGGTGTATACGCAGTTTTACAAATTGTCTGGTAAACCCCTTGCCTAGTTTCTCCAGAGCAGTCACTTTTTGATCCTTTTCGGACTCCTTAAAAGAAAAGGCTCTATTGAGCACTTGTCACTTCAGGCTCGCTAAATATTCGAAGGCGACTAGAGTCATCTTTTGTCCTTTTCTCGACTCTTAAAACATGAAAAGGTCAAGTTGTGTCCTAATGTTTTAAAATTTATTCGACCACGATTACATTTACCTTGTTAGATCTTGTTTGCGCTAGTTTTGAGTAGGGTCTTTTATCGTTAGCTTGTCTAGGTTTTTTGTTTGATTCAATCATCCTGGCGAATCCATCGATCCCGTCTCCCGTCCCGAGTGACTAAGGGTCTCCTTCTTCTGCTGCTCCTGAGACACCGGTTTGTGGTGACATTTTCCCTGTTATTCCAAGTGTCCAACCGTTGAACTCTCGTGCTCCAGAGGACGAGCTTTACGACTTGTTTTGGAACCCTATTTGGGAGCCTTCTGAAGAGGATTTTCCCTCTACTCCTGTTGGTGTTTCATCCCCGATGGCTTCTTCCTAAATGGAAGACACGTCTCCTTTATCGAGTGGAACGCCCGTTATGTCGAGTATTGAGACTCCCATCCTGGCCACATCCCCGGTTATCTCTACGCCCTACACTGTTACACCTCTCGGTATCACAGTGTCGGCGCGCTATAGATCTCTAAGGGATGCTATGGGCTCTGCGAGTTCCTCTTCTATGTGGGATAATAACATTGTTCCCACTACAGGACCTTTTGTTTCCTAGTTTCACCATACTTCTGTCACATCTATTCCAACCAATCCAACCGTTTGTGTCACATCATCGACTCCAGTTGCTAGTGACGTTATGGCATCTTCCATCGTAACTACTATTGCCAGCCCATCCCGAGGCCCGGTACGTAGTGGTCAATCGGCACATGCTGCCAGAATTGTTCATCCTGCAAGTGGTGCCTAGCCTTCTTCTGATCCCATTTCAGCAAGGGGGGCATATTCTCAGTACTTGCATGTTGTCCAAAATCCAGGTGAGCAAGGCCCTTATTATAATCTCGTCAATGATTATTTGTATACCTCCTTTCCAGCCCAACCCGCTGCAGAAGGTACCATTCCATTGAATGTGGCTTGGGGTACCACTGGCTACGGTGGTGGCCAATTCTGTCCGGGTCAAGGGCAGCCATCTCAGGGACCATCATACCAAAGCCAGCCATCCTACATGCAGCCTAATTATGGGCAGCAGTATTATGGCCAAACCTATCCAGGGCAACCTGGAGGCTCACAAGGACAACCCTACCAGGGACAACCTTCGGCCTCTGTTGGTCCGTCTTATACATATCTTGGGCAACCTTCTGGAAACCCGGGACAACCTTACGCGCAGCAAGGACAACCCGGAAACTAGCAAGGTTACCCTTCTGGGCAACCTTCTGGAAACCCGGGACAACCTTACGCGCAGCAAGGACAACCCGGAAACCAGCAAGGTTACCCTTCTGGGCAAGGCCAGCCCGCTGCTCAGCCTAGTCAACCATCTGGTCTACAAGGACAACCTTTGGTTGCGCAAGGACAACCAAACCCCTAGCAAATTCAACCTTCTGGGCAAGTAGGTCCGTCTCAGATCCAACCAGGACAACCTTCCGGCCAAATGGCCCAACCTCAGTCTTCGCAAGGATATCTCTCTGGGGTGGCTCAACCAAGCATGTAAATGGTTCCTGCTTCTCAAGCTCAACACGGATACCAACCCTAGAATCAAACTGGTCTCCAACCACAAGGTGGGTACCAATCCCAACCTTCTTATCAGATGCCGCCTGGTTCCCAGGCTCAATATGGAGCCCAGCAACCATATGGATACTAGCAACCCCAGGGGCCAAATTAATTCGCCCCGTATCAAAATTACCAACAACCGCAGGTCACCCCTTATCAAAATTATCAGCAACCCAATGTTGCTCCTGCAGGATAGTATGGTAACCAATGGGGCGCTAGGGGGTAGAACCAGTATCAACCATCCGATTACGGATATAACCCTTATGGACAAAGTTCCTATGGACAAGGTCCTTTTGGACTTGGTCCGTCCGGACAAGGTCAATGGGGGCAACCAGCAACTGGATGGAACTCTGGCCCTACCTCATATCTGCAGATGTCCTTCAACCCGCAGCTACCATATTTAGCGACATTGGAACTGCCCGATGTATCGAAGTTAACAAATGATCCTATTTTGCATAATCCACAATGGCCACCAGTTCCAAAAAAAGATACCCAGTGACTGTGCCAAATTCGACAACAAAGCTGGAGAGGATCCTCAAGCCCATGTAATGACTTATCACCTATGGTATTCGTCTAATTCATGGCTTGATGATTCGATTCGACTTCGCCTGTTCCAAAGGACTCTCACCGGCTCCACTGCTAAATGGTACATTGAATTGACCCGTGTACCTTTTCAAGATTTTAATTCATTGGCTATGGCATTCCTCACTCATTTTTAGTTACCCATTCGGTATGAGACAGGGACCCATCTCCTTACGTCTTGCAAGCAGTATACGGCTACACATATCTCTGACCATATACATGAATGGAGAAGGCATCGCTGGTTGATCAAGTTTTGGATTCCTGATCAACTCCTCACCGATTGGTTCACAACTTCCTTTGTCCCTAAGATTACACGGGACATTGCTATGGGAGCTTGTGTGACTGAAGAGCAAGCAATCGCGTGTGCTCAGTACCTTGACTTAGTTTACTCTCAGTCAGGTACTTTGTATGAGTATTTTCCTGATGCCCCGAGACCTAGTACATCCAAGGCTCCACCAAAGCCATCTGTTGATGGAGTTATTGGCTCTGTGAATCCGTCGTAAAAAAAATCATCCTCGAACCCTGGGAAGCAAAAGTTGGATGCTCCTAACAAAAACACTTCTCAGGGTGGTTCAAATTTTGGAAGTACTTCCGAGGTTAAGGCCGTCCAGTCCACAACGGCGAGTAAGGGCTCGAAAGGAAAGAAAAAGTGGAAAGCAAAGAATAAGTCTGAACAACCTAAACAGGATTCCTCCAAACCTCCATCCGAGGAAGGAGCTAAGCGCAAACCCAAATATCCTTGTCTCATCTGTGAGGAGGATCACTATACTAAAGACTGCCCAAGGTGGTCTGAGGTTAGTCGTTTGTTGAAAGGCGCTCCTGGGATTCCTACGGTTCTTAAAGAGCCTTTCCCCTCTCAACAGACTCAAATGGTGGCTGATCCATCTTCTTCTCCCTTTTGTTCCCAAGTGTTCATGGCTAGATCCATTCCCGTTCATGTAACAACTCGAACAAAGGAGTATCCGTCGTCCGCCAGGAAGGAGCTCGAGGTTCCCTCAAGCGCTCCTTCGTCCAGCTCTGATCTGCTCCATATTGAGAGACCAACTACTGAGACGACCATCTGACCCCCGCCCAAAGGAGTACTCAGGAGATCATCTTACAACCCAAATGCTCGTGCTGATCAGCACTACAGCATAGTTGAGGACTTAGCGCAGACTCCGTCAGCTATGTCCACCTTAGAAGTTCTCCAGAGCTGCCCCCCTCAGAGGAAGTCCCTACTATCGGCCATCAGTGGCATTGACCCGGCAGATTCAGATCTGATTACCTTTGATCTCGAGAGCCATGTCCCAAGGCTACCTCATCAGATCGCTTTTCTTATACAAGTCATCATCAATTCAAAAACGATCCATCGTATAGTTATTGATGAGGGCACGCCAACTTGCATAATGTCTATTGCTTGTTGGAAAGCGATCGGGTCTCCGACTCTGAGCCAGTCTCCTACGACACTGGAAGCCTTCGATGGGAGAGAATCTTGTCTCTATGGTATTCTTCAACAATTTCCAATCACTTTAGAAGGAAAAACCGTTGAAGTAGAAGTTGAGGTCGTTAACACAAATCTTACTTACAACCTCCTTCTGGGTCGGAGTTGGACGTATGCCATGCGTGTCGTGGCTTCGTCCCTCTTTCGTGTCATCCGTTTCCCTCACCAAGGGAAAATTGTCACGGTAGACCAGCTCTCCTTCTTCGCTTCTTCTTCTGAAGGAAATGTGCCTTTCGTGGAGCATACATCCATCCCTTTTGAGAGTGTGGGAGACGGGCTCTTTAAAGATCCTGCCCTTATGGGGGTTTTTTCACTCCCACCTCCGAACCTTGCTTCGCTCGGTTTGGTTTCTACTCGTTCTAATCCCTCATTGCCCACTGTTGCGGCCCTCGGTCCCTCTGCACAAGGGGGAATTGATCCTCTAGCTTGTAACCCTCGCTCGTCCAGGGGGCATGGGCAGATCATCAGTGCCATTGATCATCTTATCAAACAGGCCAAGACGGCGCCTACATTATCTAGGCTGGTTACGCAACAGTGCGATAGGGCAAGTCCCGAAATGGGCTTGACTTGAGTATCATGCGTGCACTTTACGTTCTATACATACGTATGCTTTCAGCAGTGTGTTGCGTGTGCATGTTTGTTTTCGTTTTTATTTTGGTATGTCGGCATGATTGCCGCTTATTGTGTCTTTTTCTTCTTGAACAGATGTCTGGATCACCTTACGTTGGTTTCGCTGATGGTGCTTCCTGCAGTACTCGCAACTTGTCATCTGCGGCATGGGTGATCTACGATCCTCATAGTGAGTTAGTAGATATTCAAGGGATTTGTCTGGGTTGTACGATGAACAATGTTGTTGAATATAGTGCTGTGATCGAAATATTAGCTGAAGCAATTAACCTGGGTGTTCGCACATTGGTTGTAAACTTGGATTCTCAACTTGTAGTCCACCAACTCAACGGGCGTTATTCCGTCAGAGATCATCGGATTTTAAGGTTGTATTTACGTGTTAAGTTATTAGAAAGGGATTTTGATTTCATTACTTATCAACATATTCCAAGACAACTTAATACGTTAACCGATGCATTAGCTAATTATGTATTGGACAGACATTTGCATAAAATGTGAATTAACATAATACAAGAAGCATAAAATACAATAGACCATTAAAAACATGTATAGTATATATTAATATTTATTTAATATATAATATATAATAATATATATATCGTGTGGCACACCGAGGCGCTCAAAAATAAGTGTACATGTCTAGATAGGGCCTGTGTTCTCTGTACATCTAAGACACATGTCTCTCAAAAATCACCAGTAGGGAATAAGGACCTAGATATCTACTGTGGTGGGTTGTGCTCCCTATAAGTCACGGCCGCTCGTACCACCAGCCTCAAAAGGCGGTGCATCCTAGGTTCTACTCCCACTGTATGGATATGAGACACTATGGGGACCTCCTCTATCCCCTGGTAATCTGGGATCCCTATCAGCAAGCCCCCGAGGTTCCGTATCACGGTCTCCATCGTATCATCTCCCGGAGGAGCCACAGCTAGAGCTCTAATACCCTGTGCATCCCTCCACGCCTCCGGGGCCAGGTCGAGCGGTCTCACCGGTCCTACATATGCATACCATAGCATTTGTCATTAGGACATGTACATGAAAAAATTAAAAACATCACAAAAATAAAAAAATCAAAAAATGAGATCAAGTGTCTTACCACTGTCATCCCACTGCTCTCCAGCAGGCAGTGGCATGTCTGGGTCTCCGCGGAAGTCTATGCTAACATATGGCCAGTCCTCTACAAAAATAGTCTGCCTCTCCAACCACTCTCGGAAATATACTCCCCATGCCACTGGTCGACTGCCACCTCCTCGTGGCATGACTTGGCCCCATCATGTGGCCCTTGTCTCTCGAGGGCCTCTAGGTGGGTCCAAGGCCATATCCTGCAGCTGCAATTCCGGTACCCACTCCAGCATGAGCAAGAGTAGAATCGACCTGTAGCCAAACTGCTTCAACTCACCTCGATGGTAGTTGGTTAGCTGTCTCTTCATACTTCTCGTTACTGCCGCTGCCCAGTTAAATATGGTAGGATTCAAGCATTTGAGAGCCAATCGGAGATGGGCCTTCGAGGCCCCGTGATTGGCCAAGGAGCCCGCTGCCCGAGTCACCATGAAGAGTATAGTTCGAAGGACGATGTACTCCACCGTAGGAATTGCTACCTTCCCACTCCGTGTTTTACGTGCCTGTCGGCACACCTGAGCCATCAGCATGTCTAGAGTATCGCCACCAGGTCGCTACCCCTCCAGAATTGGCATCTCACCTCGACGTGATAACCCGGTCAAAAAATAGATATCTGTGTAGTCAAACTCAATGTCTCGGCCTCAGATCACAAATTTCCCATCAGTGGGATTCCAGGCTCTGATCAAAAATTCAAGAAGGTCAGGATGTGCTCGCAGGCGCGGAGTCAGGAAGACTTTAAGCAATCCGCATGCCCGCATTGCATTTTCGGCACCTAGCATCGGCAAAAGCCGCTATATCCTCGTTATCATGAGCACGTTCCTACCAAATGAATGCCATTATACCCTGCATGGTCAAAAAATTTCATTTTGTCAAAAAACTTGTTGCGCGGCGTCAGCGCGACTGTTTTTAAAATAGTCGCGCTGATAATGGCGCCCTTTGATAATTTTTACCGGGTCAGCGCGGAAGCACATCACTCTTCCCCGCTGATCCGGGAATGGTCTGTGGAAATTTTTTCGATCAGTGCAGACCCGATAGAGAAATCCACGCTGACCGAGAGCGGCATGAGCTTCAAAAAATCCGCCCAAACCACCACTTCCCACCGTTAAAATGCAGTAAAAATACTTCAAAATGGAGCGTAAGGGAAGATGAACCTACCTGGTACAGATTGCAGGATCTTCGATGCACGTACGGGGTGGAATTTGGCTCGTCAACCTCACAGCTCCAACTTGTTCTCCAAAGCTCCAAATGGTAACAATGGTAAAAAAATTTGTTTACCCTCCTATTTATGGTAAAATTTGAAAATTAAATATTATTTTTCATCCATATGTGTTTTTTATGATGGTTTTTACCATATGCTTGGTTCCAATATAGTTTTACTTTGTTTTTATGCATGTTGTCTACATTGTTTCGAATAGGTTTACGCATGCGGTGTTCCTTGTGCAGATTCTCATGCTGGTGGAATCACGACGGTTCTTACCCACTTGGTTCCAAAACATCGGCTTTAAGCTCTTTTTCGACATGAAATAAGAAAATATAGCCGAGTCTTCCTCTCGACTCGTTAAAAGAAACGAGAGGCAGTCGCCTTTAAAGCTCTTTTTTCAACCGTTTAAACTTAAAAAGATCGCCGGATTTTTGTCGTTTTGAATTCGTTAATGGTCACGAAGCGACATGGTTTTGATCGCTTTTTTACTTTTTCAGGTCAAAGTCACTACTTATGAAAAGTACTCCTCAGTCGTAATGATCGGGCGGTTCTTTCGAGCATAGTTTTATACTTTTTCGGGCTCGAGAGACACAAATTTACAAAAAAGGACATTCCTGGAGTTTCCTTTTCGTTGTCTTTTCAAACTCTCTAAATATGAAAAGGCGTCGAGTTCTTCCTTTGTCAGACTTGTTAAAACTTAATGACATCGGGTTTCGTCGTGATGACGCCTCTCAAGCATATGCTAACCCCGTTAAGCTTGCCATCCAAAAATAACCAGGGTACTCGTCAGAAATGGTGGGGGAATAAAGGAACCGTAATCATCGTCGTGTCGGCAGTATGTCGCTCTTGAACATGGCACTTGTCTGCATTCATGTCTGGGTGGGGACATCTCATCTTGTTTCACACTTGCTTCCATGGGTTTGGGTTATCATGTTTGACCATTCATCTGCTCATCGCCTTGTCACCATGACCCCTGATCATTTGACATCAAATACTGCCAAGTCCGTTGTCGTGCCGCCGATATGTTCAAGAGAAGTCGACCTCTGTAGAATACTCAACCTCCCTTTGATATCTCACACAAAACATTTTATCCCTCTCTGTCTCATGTCGATGATGTGGGAAACATTATGGCCCACCTTCGATCAAGGTCACTTCCTGTCGACTTCAACTCATTATCCAGGAAGTTGACCTAGAGACTCCCTTCAGGTGCCATAGAGCATGCATGCCTCAATGGTAGGTTCTTCGTGTTCGAAGTGAGGTTTTCATCATTGGCCTCTGATCGAATGATTCTACGGGTGTTCGACACCGGCTCACTGATTCGCATGCCGTGGATTGTACCTATAGTACCTTTGTTAGCCTCCTGCTCATAGCAGGTATTCACCTTTCGTGATCGACATATATACAAGCCAAATATGTCATGCTTTGCCTACAACAATGTTCCATATTTGAATCCTCTGACAGTGAAACATTTTTTGGGGAGGAAGTTGAAATTGAGTATGAAGTAGATGGCTGGTTTGTAAGGAAGAAGCGGCCTGGAAGAGATGGTAAAATGGTAGGATTGGTCCCTGTGCTTTATGTAAGCTCCTCTTAGAGCGATTTTTCATTGGGTACCATTAAATATGGAATGCTTCTCTGATTTTCCTGGATCTTTCAGATGTATTAAGTGGTCTTCATGTGGTATAGTTGGGAGTTGAGATGTACCTGCTGTTGTCCAAATGTATAGTTGTGATAATATCTCTCTGAGAGAGATAATAGATGCTGCTTTTAGTGAAGCACATATCCCTCCTTCAGCAGATACAGAAGGTGCTAAGATTAGTGTGCTTGGGAGAAAAATATGGTGCAGATCTAGTTCAGCTGTAAAAAGGGACGTTTGGGTTCCACAGGGAAAGTCACTTGGATATCAGGACGGCCAACAAGTCCCTCAGCTAGACCATCATATTAATATAGATGAGCTGTTAATCTCCTTGAAGGGAGTCTCCAGTGAAGAAGAACTGTATCAATTGATGACAGTTTGGAAAGGAAGGTTGTCCTTGAGGTTAATGGTGTTGGTACTTAATCGAGAAAAAGATTGGCAGCGAGCACTTGCATTACATGATTGGATGATTGAGAAGGGGGGTTACAGGCCATCTGTCTTTACCTACAATATAGTTTTGCGGAATATCTTGAGAGCAAGAAGATGGAATCTTGGAGAAGGTCTTGTTAATGAGATGAAGGAGAGATATGTTTTGCCGGTAAGTTCACATACTCCACTTTGATCAGCAATTTTACTCGAGCAGGTAAGTTTAAGCATGCCTTGAAGTGGTTACAACAAATGGAGCAAGAAGGAATTGTTGCTGATCTCATCACATATAGTACCCTAATTGAATTGGCGAGAAAGGTGAAGGACTATTCAAAAGCAATCTCACTTTTCTCCAAGTTGAAATCTGTAAACCTATATCCTGACCTGATTTTATATAACACGATGATCGATGTCTTTGGCAATGTAAAACGGTTCCAAGAAGCTAAAGATCTTCTCAGGGAGATGAGGAAGCAGAATATCACCCCAGATACTGTAAGTTACAACACACTTTTGAATGTGTATGTGGAAAACCAAAATTTTTTGGATACACTGTCTGTTTTCTATAAATGAAGTCAGTAGAATGTGCAGCCAATCTGACAACTTGCAATATCATGATTGATGTTTACGGGAAATTGGATATGATAAAGGAGGCAGAAAGATTATTCTGGAGCATGAGAAAAACAGGCATCCTTCCTAATGTTGTTACCTTTATAGGTCCCGCATGGATAATAAAGTTCTATGTTATTCCCTACTGGATTTTTGTAATGTGGTTAGATATTGTGATATACCTTCATCACCATGGTTACGATGAGAAACTTCCATGGTACAGAGGCAAGGAATGGAGTTATCTCCGAGGAGGGCTTACTACCATTGATCGAGATTATGGCTTGATTAACAATATCCATCATGATATTGGAACTCATGTTGTGCATCACTTGTTTCCACAAATACCTCACTACCACCTGGTCGAAGCGACTGAAGCAGAAAAGCTTGTGCTTGGAAAGTACTGTCGGGAGCCGAAGCAATCCGGTCCTCTGCCATTGCACTTGCTGGACCCTCTGATGAAGAGCATGTCACAAGATCATTATGTTAATGATGAGGGAGAGATTGTGTTCTATCAAGCCGATCCTAACATGACAAAGTCGAGAAAGATGAAATCAATCTGAAAATGGCTGGAGTATTTTTTAACATAGGGCTCGGGTAGTTTTTTAACATATGCCGTTTTCCAGCAGCTATTTCTTCGACATTGTTTCTCTGTTTGTAAAATGTTCAAAGCTGTTGTATGATTCGGCCTTTCTATTTTACCATGGCCCCTGTTTGCATATCCTTTCTACCTGTGGGGTAGAAGTCCTGGAAAGCAAGGTTCTCACTTTCATCCGGACAGTGATCTATTTGTTCCGAGTGAGAAGAAGGATATCATTACATCAACAGCATGCTGGAGTGCAATGGTGGCTTTACTAGCCGGACTTACAGTTTATAACAACATTCTGAAGATGTATAGAGATGCAGAGCTCCTTGGAGAAGCTAATCATTTGTTCCGTCTCATGCAGAAAAGCAATATAGAGCAGAATGCTGTAACATTCAATACCATGATCGAAATTCATGGGCAAACCCTTAACTATGAAAAAGCGACAAAACTTGTACAAGGAATGCAGGAAAGAGGTATCAGAGAGCTAGCTATTCGCCAGGGCTGTATCGTTCTGGCATTCTCGACAGAGTCTCGAAATCCTTCTCGATTGGCGAAACTCCATTTATTGAATGAGCATGGCAGCGGTAAAGGGAAAAAAGATTCTTTGCATTTTACTCATGCATTTAAGCCGCGATCTTGGTATTTTATTGGTTTGGAGCACATACAGAAGCAGAGTATGCTAGGGAAATCAGAAAGTGAACTGAAGCTATGTTTGGATGGTCGCTTATATGAGCCGCCCATTTTACATCTTTAAAGAACCTATTGGCCAGGATAAAATGGCCCGTTTAGCTTCAAGAGGTGGAGATGCAGTTCCCTCTTTTGGTAATGGCGCAGGTCTTCCTTGGTCTGCTACAAGTGAACAAGCAATGGCTTTAGCAAAAGAAAGTGCTGCTCTAGTTTTCGATAACGTTGCAATTCGTCTCCACGAGCTCGAGCGCTGCACTTGCCACAAAATGAAAAAATTGTCACCAGTATCTTAGTGCTCTCTCTGCTCTCATAGCCAACAGTTAATTAGCTCGAGGAAAACAGGTCGTCCGATGTCCCAGGACTGGATAGAACTTACATGCTCCATTTAGTACATCTAAAAATTAATTTGCTTTTCACAAATCATGGCTGACCAAAACTTCAGCTATTATTTTGAACATATGTAAACTAATAAACTCATCAGCTGAGGCGACAGTCACTATATTCTCTGGCAGGGCGCACACGATATATTGTAGAGGCCACATTGTTGGAAATGGCCACACTTGGTTTTGCAGTATGCAACAGAGGGCTTCACCCATTTTTTACAAGGCAAATACACGCCATACAGATCATGTTATTCATCTATAAAGAACTTCTGCTGTGTGCCCTCTTTAAATAAGCTGGCATCTCCATGATTGTCCAGTTTCAGAAGCAACAGGGGTATAATTGAGCCCTGCAGGGTATGGGCGAAGGATGGAAAGACTATCCCCAATGATGAGCTGGTCATTCTCGGAATTGAAACAAGCTGTGATGATACCGGAGCTGCTGTGGTTACAGGCGATGGCAAAATTCTTAGCCAAGTTATACGTTCACAGTTGGTGTGAGAAAAGCAAGACTGATAGCCGGAAAACACAATTTGCCAATGGTTGGAGTCCATCACATGGAGGCGCATGCTTTAGTTGCTAGGTTGACAGAAAAGGAGTTGCAATTTGTTTCAATGCACCAGCCACCGCCTCAATCCAAAAAGACAAAAATCATTTATGGAACCGCCTAAAGGATTCATGCGCAGCCTCAGATATTTACTCCAAGATGCCAGCTACCCCAACTCAACCCATATAGTCTTTCATGCATTTACTTTTAGCAGAAAACACTGATTTGCTTCAGATATGTTTGGATCGGTTTGATAGATATTTTGAGATATTTTCTTTGAGATCTTATCCACAGATCTAACTCTGTAATTTTTTCTATAAAAACCTCCCTATGTACTGTTCAAAGGGTGAGATGTTTTGATCGTTAACCTCATTTGAGGTTTGCTGTGTACGCTCCAAGAAATTCAATGAACAGAGCTTGCTGGAACTTATGTGTTTGAACTGTCTGATGTGGGTTTGTTGGCTGAAGATTGAGATTACAGAATTCCGGTGCTTCTTCTTGGACTAATAAGTTTTCCTTATCTCTTTCTACAGTTACTATGTTTGCTATATCATATCTGTGTCATGATCTAAACTTGCAGGGAAAAAGAATAGGTCAGATGTCACTTAGCTGTGCTCTGTCCTCAATCCCTGCTTTTTCTCAATGTTTTCTTGCTAAATTAGCCTGTAAATATGAATTCCTCTTAGGCTCATATTTGCGCTAGTTTCCTCTGTGTATGAATATTGTTGTAGGAATTCAAGTAATTGCTCCTATAGGATATTCATCACGTTCCCTCTGTTAGCACGAATGAAAATTACTTAGCTGTCTTTCATTCCTTGCATCCGTTTCATCCTCATTCAAACCTGATATTAGTCCTTGTGCAACTATCCTGCTCTGTATTCCCTTCTTTGCCAAAGAAAACACATCCTTCAGTCCACATCCTTGACTCCATGCCCAATGTTCTAAACCTTTTACGCTTTGCATGCCAAAACACTGTCTGAATTGATCATTCCTCCCGCCAAACTTAAACAAAAAACCTTGTACTCAATAGCTAGCCTAAGATCATTTCCTAAACAAAGCTAAATCCCGAAGAGAGAGCCCTCTCTGACTGCTGGTAGGCTAGGACCAGCAGTCCAAAGCTTGGTCTGTGGTTACCTCGGCCGTATCCCTGAAGGAGCCAAGGGACAACCTGAGTGTTAACAGTACCCATTGACAAGGAAAGGAATAACCTCTGGATCAATGGTTCTTATCTGTACTGAACCACTATCATGAAATTTTTCTATGAAATAAGGCCCTAACCATCTAGTCCTTAACTTGCCTTTAAAATCCTTGTATCTTGAATCATAAAAAAAAGCCCAATGACCTTCTTGAAACTGTTTTTCCTTTATGTTATTGTCATGCCAAATCTTCCTTTGAACTTGAGTTACCTCTATGTGCAGGATGGCCTGTATTCTAAACTCATCTAACCCATTCAGCTAGAGAAATCTCTCTTGTTGTACTGTGGTGAGAGCTAGATCTAGTTGTGTTGTCATTCTTAAGGTGTTATATTAAAATTCAATGGATAGCAAGGCCTTCTGCCCATAGGCTAGCTCACAAGGAGTGGATCTAGTGGTGGTCTTCCATGTGGTATTGTAGGCCCAAGTGGCATCAACTAACCTATTTATCTAGTCCTTTCTATTACTACTAATGACCTTGGTCAAAATTTCTTCTATCACTCTGTTGGTTACCTCCACTTTCCTAATAGCTTATGGGTGGTAAGGAGTGGAAGTTCTATGCTTGATCTTGTGTTGGCTTAACAAATTTTCAATCATGTGAGATGTAAATTGACTGCATTGATTAGTGACCAGTTCTCTAGGGTAACCAAACTTATAAAATACATTTTCCCTAAAGAACTCAGCCACTTTCTCTTATGTTGCTACTTTGATGGCGTTGGCTTCAACCCACTTGGTCAAATAGTCAGTGCACACAATGATGTATTGCTTTTTCTTGGATGGGGGGTCAATGGGTCCAATGAAATCCATGCCCCACTTATCAAATGGCTCGAAAGCCACTTGAGGTTGCAGAGGCATTTCATTCCTTAGGGTAGGTTTCCCCATCCTTTGGCATCGATCACACTGACTAGTATACCTCCTCACATCCTAGTGAAGAGTGGGCCAGTAATAACCAGCTTGTAGCACCTTGAATGTTGTCCCTTTGGCCACAAAGTGACCTCCACAAGGCCCATCATGATAGGTCAAAAGGATGTCAAAGGCTTCCTCCTCCCTGACACATCTTCTCAAAATTTGATCTGAGCCTATTTTGAAAAGGTTGCCCCCAATGTAATTGAATGGTGCGCTCTTCCACACAATCTTTCTTTTTTCTTTGGAAGACAAATTTGATGGAAACTATATAGACACCAAGTAATTTTCTATGCCAACAAACCATGGAGAGAGAACTAAAATGGTGAATAAGTGTTCATTTGGTAACTAATCATCAACCACTCCTTTCTTCCTTGCATGAAAAGTAAATCTGGATAAAAAAATTTGCAACAACATTCTCCTTGTGAGGCTTATCAATAATATTTAGATCAAACTATTGTAATAAAAGTAACCATCTAATAATATAGGCATTTACATTAGGTTTATTCATCAATTATTTAATTGTTGCATGGTTAGTATGCACAAATGTTTGGTAACCTGTAATGTAATGCCTAAATTTGTTCAATCTAGGAGATCCTTTTCAGTCACTATGTAGTTCAGTCTGACTTTTGACATATTCTTGCTGATGAAGTAAATGGCATAAGGCAACTTGTCATATATTTTTCCTAGATCTGCTCCTATGGCTTTTTGAGAGGCATTAGAATGTATATGGAAAGGAAGGGCCCAATGTAGGCCTCGAAGAATAGGTACATCAACTTGTCCTTTAGGGTGTCCAAGTCCTCTTGATAGCTTTCTGACCATACAAATTTAGAGTCTTTGGCCAATAACCCAAACAAAGGAGAGCTAACTTGTTGAAGTCTTTTATAAATCTCCTATAGTACCTAGCTAAACCTATAAAACTTTTTACATCCCTCTATTTTTACAGAGGCGAGACCCTTTGGATGATGGTTATCCTATTTGAGTCCACCTGCAATCCTTCCTAGGATATTGAGTTGTTAAACACACACGTGGCAACAACAGAAAATGAATGAGAAACATGAGAGTACATTTATTATTAACAAATGATATACATTTATAGTACATGGTGTGACCCTTGGATTCATATTCCAAGTGGTCTCTTGGACTCCTTTTGGTTGTTCAACTTCCACACCAACCCTTAGAGGATTAGGTGTCCAACATTCCCCCCCTTAATCCAAAGGGTTATGTATGAGTCCAAGAAGAGAGCTGTAATAAAAGGTGTGCAAAAATGCATGGCGGGACGAGGCTGAATGTGCTCTCTGAAACATTGGTATAAAGGGAGGTGGTTTAAGGATGACCACCAATACTAGAATGATTAGTGTAGTTCCCAGAACTCTTCCAAGTCTGGCATGAAAATCAAGTCTTCTGCTAGAGGAAGTGCCTCTGATTTTTTGAAGAGGGAAACCTTCAACCATGAAAGGGAGGTCTCACCCCGCATAAAAGGGAGAACTTCAACCTGAAAAGGGAATTCTCAATCTATGATGGTTTAAGGATGACCAACAACTATGGAATGCTTAATGCAATTCGTGGAACTCTTCCAAAACTGGCAAGAAGTTGAAGTATTCTACTAGAGGAAGTGTCCCCAATTCTTTGAAAAGGTGTCACAAAATGAAGGCAAGCTTAGGGGCATCTTTTTCTCTGGCTACAACTCTGAATCTGGTGTGGTAGGTTGTGGCTCAGACTCACTTGATGTGGCTTTAAAGCTTGTAAATGACCATCATTTCTCCCCTGACAGATACAAGGCGAGATGATGGAGAAAACTCAACTACAAGACTATTTAATGCTCTAGAACAAGTTTTGACATGTGACTGGAATATCTTCTTGGTTGTTGATGCCCCTTGCCAAGAAGCGGTCCATCCAAGATGAATCTTTGTTCTTGTAGGTGGTTTGCTTCTAAAGCATCTTTTTGAAGAATGACTGGTTTTATGACAGTACTTACATAAATTAAGATCAAAACAATGATCTTTCAGATGGCCAACTCGGTCACAGTGTTGGCATTTCAAAATTTGTTGTTGTTGCTGTGGAAGAGGAGCAAAATATAGAACAATTGAAGGTGAACTGTCATGAAGGAATCCAACACTCTGAAAATGAATGGGCTTTGAGTAATCTGGAATATGAAAGGACACATCCTTGTCATATCCAAGACCAGTTTTGTGCTTGTTGTGGACAAGCTCTTCCCAAGGTCTGATGATTGGCTTGTGAATTCCAGACTGAATTTTTGCTTCTGCATGTAACCTTGTTGCTTTATTGCTCACTAGATTTGAATCAACTTGCTTCTTATGGGAGTCTATTTCATTGTTCTGAATAGAAATAGGTTTAGAATGATGACTCCTCTGTTTTAATTCTTCTTGTTGTAACTGAGATTTAAGCTCCAGAAAAACTATCTTCTCTTATGCATTATGCAAACAAGTATGAATGTCAAAGAGAGTGTCTTTGTTGATGTGTACCATCCCATTAACATTGGAATGTATTAGAATACTTAACAACTCTAATATATCATCAATTTGGGCCATTTTCGAAGAGTTTATTTTTTTTTGGATTCAAATGTACTCTCAAAACCAGATAAAGGGGTGCTCACTTTGCCAAATGTTACACCAAGGCCAAATGAAGAATTAGAATATCAATGTGGTATCAACAAAACTTGCAAAAGTGCTAGTACTAACACCAAATGTAACTATAGTAACAAACCTAGATAATAGTGCACTGCTTCCCTTCACAAATAGTGTATTACAACATATTTTATGGAGTCCAAAAGAGTCTTGAAGCATACCAGGAAGTAGCTTAAGTATTCATTCAACACTGTAATTCTTTCTTTCCCAGAATTTGCAAGGAGCCAACAAACTAGACAATGTAGATTAATTCTTATTGAAAACTTTTATATCTCAACACTTGCTACAAACAAAAAAAAGAATGCCAAAATACCAATATGTGTTCCCACTGGAATGTCTTTTTATTTGTTCAAACTCAGAGCTGCTCCTACAACTATGACTCTTCTACTAACATAAATTTGGCTTCAATGCACATATAAAATTTATTGAAACCAAATCACATATTTAACTCCAAAGTATAACTAGCACACATACAGTGATATAATCTCAACTAATCCAATGTATGCCATCTTATGAATCAACAACATATATGTAATTAGAGGCATATATGTTCACCAAATTTAATTCAATATATATCGTTGAGAACACACATAACCAATTCAATGCTTTGAATTGACCAGTGCCAACAAACAATGCATAAATAAGTAAAGGGTACACCAATGCCAATGCTCATATGTTGCACCACTCTGAAGTAGGCATACATTTTTCAAGAAAGCTCACACATCTTACACATCTCGCAAAACCAACAGGTCCATGGAAGCTCAGCATTCAATATAGTGAAATATATTTGCAACAATAAAGTGAAATATGGTGAAGTATGTTGGTTTCACATGTTTGACAATGTAGTGAAGTATATTCGCAATTGTGGCATGATTTTGACAAAAAAAATTCGAAAGAAACCCAATCAATTGGATATGTGCATAGCGCATCCAAATTTCCAAAGTAGAAAACTAACCATTTGCTAGATTTTTCAGAGGTGAAGCCAAAAATTGTGTATCTGAACAACTTCAAATTCCAAGCGATGGTTTAACGTAGGTTCAATGAAACATGTATAAAATCGATTCAATGCGGGTTCCAGATTAGTATGGTATTATTCATTCAACTTTGTATTCACACCACAAACTACAACACCATACGTCGTTACTCGCAGATCTTCAACGCAAGACTCAACTTCACACAGTTTTCAAGACTAATGCTACAATGCTAGGTTTCAAGGTGAATTTCAAGACACAAATAATCTTAACAGACCAGAGATATGAACATACACAACGTCAATGCATTTAAACACATTCAAGCACATCACGGTGGACCGTGGGGAAATATGCAGTCACAGAGAGTAATAAAAAATGAATGGAGAGGGGACCATCATCAACCTTTGTCAAGATAATAAGTCTAAGGTGCCCATAACTTGTCCAAATTAAGAACGGAAAGTGACCAACATAGCCCCTATCCCTTTGTGATGCCTAAGCCCACCACTCATAAAGAGATGGGGGAGATATTGCGATTAGAGTGCCTGCAAATCGACCTAATCACCAGCACCAAAACCTGAATCACCTTCACCCCAAAAACTTCTCGCACTGTAAATGAGTTGTTTGTCGATGGCCACACTTTCATTTACCATGGCCTGCTCATCCTCATCGTTGGCGGTTACTCAACCTCAGCCATCACTAACATTCACATCTTCAACATGACCACTGGGAAATGAACTCCAAGAATTCCATTAAGCAGATAGATTGAACTTGAATCAGCAGGCCAGTTCAACTTGAATCTTTAGGAATATTCTTGTTGGTGCATAAAGCATTATTGGTATTAAGACCCCATATTTACCAGACAGACATTTTGATCTGGAAGCTTATGATTCTCTTTTAAATATGCAAATAGTAAATGGTGTCGAGGGTGTTATTGTTGGAGGAACAACTGGGGAAGGGAAGCTAATGACTTTGGATGAATATATTATGCTAATTGGACACACTGTCAATTGTTTTGGTGATGCAATCAAAGTCATTGGAAATATCGGAATCAATTCAACAAGAGAGGAAATACATGCAACAGAACAAGGCTTTGTTGTTGGAATGCATGTTGCTCTTCACATTAATCCTTACTATGGAAAGACATCACATGAAGGAATGATGTTGCATTTTAGAAGTGTGCTTTCAATGGGTCCAACCATTATATATAATGTCCCTGGCCAGACTGGACAAGGCATTCCTCCATTAGTAATAATGAAACTTGCAGAGAGTCCAAATTTTGCAGGTGTTAAAGAATGTGTAGGAAATGACCGTATTAATGAGTACACAAATAATGGTATAGCTGTCAGGATTTGCGTTACCGTGGAGCAGTGTTCAACTTGGAGCAGGTATGTGAGACCAATGGAAGTGTTAGCATCAGGTATGTCAAAAATTTTCTATTTGGGAAGAGTGCGCATAGAATTCAGCTAAAATATAGCTGATAGGATTTTATAATAGAGAATATAAGTCGCACAGGGCCAATACTTGTTCAGAACAGGTCTAACTAGGAGCATGAAAGTGTTAGAGCGCTGCATTGGTAAAGAGGGATAGGTCTGGAAATATTCCTCTTTGTAGTCACAGAGGCAGGTCTTCTCACAATAGAGAAATGGCAGAGATGATAGAGGTAACAACCTCTATTATAACAAATGCTTAGAAGGGTATAATCAGGAGGAGAGCATTGGTTTACAAAGTCCATAGAAATAGTTGGCTCACACTTAAGCAGAGCAAGAGATCGCCTGCTCTGATACCATGTTAAACACATACATGGCAGCAACAGAAAATGAATGATAAACATGAGAGTACATTTATTATTAACAAATGATATACATTTATAGTACATGGTGTGACCCTTGGATTCATATTCCAAGTGATCTCTTGGACCCCTTTTGGTTGTTCAGCTTCCACACCAACCCTTAGAGGATTAGGTAGCCAACATGCAAGAAATGCAACTATGTATCAGTCATAAAGGATACAACTCAAAAATCATTATAAAGACAATGAGAGTGGAACCATAATGATAATCGTCCATTATTATTGATAATAAAGAAGAATACAACCAAGTTCTGATGTCAAATCCTCCTTTGGCTGCGTGATCAGCAACACATGCCTTGCAAAGCTTGTAGGGGATGGGGAACAAGCCTCTCTCTCCTTGGTTACTTGGACAAAGATATCCTCATTAAAGATGTAGCCTTATGGGGATGAACAAGGCCTCTTGTAACATGAGCTTAGCAATTCTCAGACTTTGGGACTTAGAATTTGGAGTTTGAAGAGTAGAATTACTAACTAGCTTGTCAAAGGCAAAAGGACAAGCTTATATAGAGGGAGGAGAAGGAGATAAGATCACCCACAAGATTCATGGGATTGTCCTTATCATTAGGAAGCTTCCATGAGAGGTGGAGAATTACTTACCTCCTTTGGAGATTCGAAGCCCAAGTGAACTATCTCAAACTGGAATCAGTTCATGAATAGGTTAGAAGGAACCTTCACAAGTTGTTTTGTTAAAAACTTTACCCAACTGGGTTGGCGCTAGTGCGACTCTAAGACAGAGCACCAGTTGGCGCGCCCTCTTTGGAGGATTTCCCCCATTGGCGCGAGTGATACACTTTGGAACAAAACCAATGGAAAAAGGGCTATTTTTATGGGTATTTTGCAGAAGGTGTCTTCAGGGCATATGAAGTACATACTCAAGGGGATACAATGCAGGTGTTTTCAGGTTATGTCACTTCTCACAAGTCCCAGAATAAATCCTCCAATGTGCGGGAGAAGGGGTAACAAGGACGGTGAAAAAATACTGTGTAACAGATGCCCCCTAAAGCATGAGGCCCGAGAGAGAGAGGGGTGAAATTCTTTACAAGAACGTGGTCGACTGAAAACACGGCCGCTAGAGAACCTGCACGAAGTACAACTGATATCTTAAGTACATGATGTATGTGGTATGGGCACAACCATCCATAGTAGAATACATAAAAATCTGGATTCAAGGCATGGACACAGCCATCGAGGGAGGATCGATGAAAAGACTCAGGCATGGTCGCAGCCATCCAGTGAATGAGTTATGTAATGATTATAATAATCCACAAAATGCAACCTAGATCTCAACAAACAAAATACAGGGTCTTGAGCTACATCTCTACCCGAACAAAGTACAAGTTCAAGCATGCGAATATGGGAGTTGAAGTCAAACATGCAGGAACATCGTCTGATTACCAGTCAATCATGAAAATTGTTAACAGACATGAGATGTACCACCAATAATGACAATGGTCCTCATAGTACTATAGGTACAATCCACGGCATGCGAATCAGTGAGCCGATGTCGAACACCTGTAGAATCATCCGATCGGAGGCTAATGATGAAAACCTCGCGTCGAACACGAAGAGCCTACCATTGAGGCATGCAGGCTACAAGGTACCTGAAGGGAGTCTCTAAGTCAACTTCCTAGATAATGAGTTGAAGTCGACAGGAAGTGACCTTGATCGAAGGTGGGCCATAATGTTTTCCACATCATCGACAGGAGACAGAGAAGGATAAAATGTTTTGTGTGAGGTATCAGAGGGAGGTTAAGTATTCTGCAGAGGTCAACTTCTCTTGAAAATATCAGCGGCATGATAGTGGACTTGGTATTATTTGACATCAAAATATCAGGCGTCATGGTGACAAGGCAATGAGCAGATGAGAGGTCAAACAGGATAACCCAAACCCATGGAGGCAAGTGTGAAAACAAGATGAGATGTCCCCACCCAGACACGAATGCAGAAAAGTGCCATGTTCAAGAGCGACATACTGCCGACACGACGATAATTGTGGTTCCTTTATTCCCCACCATTTCTGGCGAGTACCCCAGTTATTTTTGGATGACAAGCTTGACGGGGATAACATATGCTTGGGAGGATAACATATGCTTGGGAGGCGTCATTTCAACAGAATCCAATGTCATCAAGTTTTAACGAGTCTGACAGGGGAAGAACTCGACGTCTTTTCATGTTTAGAGAGTTTGAAAAGACAACAAAAAGTAAACTCCAGTGGTGTCCTTTTTCGTAAATTTGTGTCTCTCGAGCCCAAAAAAGTATAAAACAATGCTCGAAAGAACCACCTGATCATTAAAACCGAGGAGTACTTTTCATGAGTAGTGATTTCGATCTGAAAAAGTAAAAAAGTGATCGAAACATAACCGTTAACGAACCTGAAACGACAAGGGTTTGACAATCTTTTCGTTTTTACACGATCGGAAAAGGGTTTAAAGATGAACACCTCTCATTTACATTTAACGAGTTGAGAGGAATAACTTGGCAATCTTTTCATCTTTAAACGGTCAGAAAAGAGATGAAAGAAGACCTCCATTTTTATTTTCTTGAACGAGTCAAAAAGGGAAAAAATACTCGACAATCTTTTCATATTTTACGAGTCAGAACAGAGCTTAAAGGTGACTTATCCTAGAGGAACGAGTGGTATAAAGGGTAGCAACTGGTTCCGGTAATGGTGGAACTACTCAAAACATGTAATGGTCAAGAGGCTGGCTAACAAAACCACTCTTAACTGTGGTCCCTCAGGAAAGGTAAAACAAGCAAGTGAAAGCATATGATCAGCCAAAGAGATGGTGGCGATGTGATGAAAACAACCAAGGCTCATCTAACAGAATTTAGCAGATAAAGACAACAATCACGAGATGTAAAATGGGTATGGGTTCATTTTTACACAAGCTTGAACCATAGAGAACTATACTTGGATTCGGTTTCAGGTTTATACAAGCTTGAAATGAAAAACTATGCTTGGATTCGGTTTCATGTTTACACAAGCTTGAAACAAAAAACTATGCTTGTTATAAGTTTGCATGCCCCCAGCATAACGACACAAATCAAGGTACATGCCCCCCAAGCTTCATTGCATTCAACAAAGTGGATGGAATGAAGGTTCACTTTCGAGATCTTGGAAAGACTCGACTTGTATTTTATGAGATATTAATCAAAAGAATCGATTTGGAAAGGGAGTTGTTTCATTTTTAATGAGGTTGATACAATAAAAGAACTATCCTCATAGCCCTTGTTTCATGTTTTAACGAGCTTGAAACAAGATTAGGAACTATGCTCGACCAAACCCAGTTTCATTTTTTAAGGAGCTTGACATAGGAAAGTGAACCATGCTCTGCACGAACTTCATCATAATGAATAGGAAGTCGTTGCTTCCAAGAGTGCCACTCCCAGTGGAAGGATAACATCTTGGAAGTCAGGACCCAATGCCCCCAGGACACTATGCACGATAGCAGCATCACGGGATATAGGCATAGGATAGGTATCCACGTAGTTGACCTATGGTGGGGCAGATACAACTAGTGGATAAAAACCAGAAGGGGATGACAACTGCACAGGAGGCACCGGGGGACTAAAGAATGATAATTGGTCTATAGTTACGATTCTTCCATTGTGTGGAAAGCACACCACACGGAAAAGTGAAGAGACAAGGGCCCCCATGGCATAAACATAGTCACGACCAAGGAGAAGACTGAAATCTAAAGCACCTTGGGTAACCAGTATGTCTATATAGACGGTTTTGCCTCCCAAAGTAATAGGGAACTATGGGAGGATTCCCAATGGTTGAATGGTTCCTCCATCAAATGTCATCAGATTTTGCGTGACCGGCACAAGCTGTGGGGAGCCCAAAGCTTGCCAAGTAGTGGAAGGCATAAGACTGACAGATGCACCCTCATCCAAGACAGTGCCAAGTAGTGCCTTATCATAGGCATGTACTGTAATCTGGAAAGGCACATGGGATGGAAGGCGGAAAGCAATCAAGTGACTCTAGTCAAAGGAAACGACTGAACTACTTGGTGGGGGAATCATATGATTGCCCCCCTGCTCCGAAGAAGGACCCTCGGGACCAGCTGGGATAGGAGAGTCGTTTTCAGACTCAAGAGAATCTGATGAGACGAGAAGAACATGAGAATGACGCTCTTCTGAAACAGAGTGATCGATGGGTGGTGAACCCGAGTCGACACTCTTTCTGACCAACGGTTGGTCTGAAACAGGCTTAGCACAGCCAAGTTTGGAAGGAGGAGGATGGACAAGAGAAGGATCTAAGTCAATCTCTTTGTCGATAGGGAGAGGATCTGAAGAGAGCCTCTGATAACCAATAGGAAGTTGGGATGAAGAAGCTGTAAGACCTTCCAAAACAGCGGAAGCTTTATCCATGAGCGAACAAAGGTGAAGGGGATGGTTTCCTTCACATAGTCTACAGGGGAATCAAATCTTCCCTTTCTTCTTACCATTGCCAGTTGGTAGGGTAGCATCGCCATGAGCTCTAGAGGGTGATGCAGGACGATCCGGATTGTGAGACCATACTTCTAAGATCCTGGGAAGGCCAGGACAATCACGAAGAAGATGGTCATCCTTGCATAATTTACAAGGAAACTTGACCTTCCGCGGAGGAGCAGAAGGAGTTCCGACCTGAGCTGTACTCGGAGGAGTAGCGACACTTTTAACCTCTCGCTTATGAGACTTCTGCTTCTTCATCTTCTTCTTCTTCTTCTTAGCCACTTGGTTACTTGAATCCAGACTTTTCACTAGGTGAAGTAGAAGATGAGGATGTAGAAACAGGCAAAGAAGGGGAGAGGTCCACCTTGGAATCAACATGATGTTGTTCAGGTGGAGGAACTGATTGACTAGTACTTGAGACATTAGAGACCACAGAGGTTGAGAAAAACAAAACAGACAACCCAACAATTAACCCAGGAAGGTACAACGTTGCCATGTAAGGAGAACCAACATTCCCAAAAGGAGGAAAATGACTAGGATTCCCTTTAGAGGGGATTCCTGAGTTGGTGAACTCTTGAAAAGTTGCCATCAAAGACTGAAAATCACACATGGGGAAGAAAAAAAACCAAGACACACAATCAAACAACCAACAAGCGGAATCTAACAAGGCGTGTGATCACTGGTGATTTAGTTTTTATACACAAGGACATAACTTGACCTTTTCATCTTTAAAGAGTCAAGAAAAGGACAAAAATATGACTCTAGTCGCCTTCGAATATTTAGTGAGCCCGAAGTGACAAATGCTCAAGTGAGCCTTTTCTTTTAAGGAGTCCGAAAAGGATCAAAAAGTGACTACTTTGGAGAACTAGGCAAGGGGTTTACCAGACAATCCGTAAAACTGCATATACACCTTGGCAATCGTATGAAAACCAAGTACTTTCTGTACGACAGTCAATCTTCCTGAATGCTGTGTTCGGTGCGTTACGGGTCGTA
>APFE030569560.1:130581-158548 GCA_000404065.3 Pinus taeda
AACAATCAAACAACACTAACACGCAGGTTCCTAATTGCAAAGTAAAGACCGATGATGAGGGCCTACCTCGAATCCAACGCTAGTATTCGTGGAAGAGTCGTCGCTCCCATTCTTTCGCTTCAGCTGGTCACAATCCTCACAATCCTCGTGAACAGACACCTGCACATGCAAAGAACAAGACAAATACAAGCATAAAATCCAAGAAATGCAACTATGTATCAGTCAGAAAGGATACAACTCAAACATCACGATAAAGACACATGAGTGGAACCATAATGATAGTCGTCTATTATTATTGATAAACAAAAGAGAATACAACCAAGTTCTGACGTCGAATCCTCCTTTGGCTGGGTGATCAGCAATACGTGCCTTGCAAGGCTTGTAAGGGATGGGGAACAAGCCTCTATCTCCATGATTACTTGGACATGGATCTCCTCCTTAAATATATAGCCTTATAGGGATGAACAAGGCCTCTTGTAACATGAGCTTAGCAATTCTCAGACTTTGGGACTTAGATTTGGGAGCTTGAAGAGTAGAATTACTAACTAGCTTGTCAAAGGCAAAAAGACAAGATTATATAAAGGGAGGAGAAGGAGATAAGATCATCCAAAAGATTCATGGGATTGTCCTTATCATTAGGAAGCTTCCATGAGAGGTGGAGAACTACTTCCCTCCTTTGGAGATTCGAAGCCCAACTGAACTAACTCAAACTGGAATCAGTTCATGAATAGGTTAGAAGGAACCTTCGCAAGTTGGTTTGTTAAAAACTTTACCCAACTGGGTTGGTGCTAGTGTGACTCTGAGACAGAGCGCCAGCTGGCACACCCTCTTTGGAGGATTTCCCCCATTGGCGCGAGTGATACACTGTGGAACAGTGCCAATGGAAAAAGGGCTATTTTTATGGGTATTTTGTAGAAGGTGTCTTCAGGGCATATGAAGTACATACTCAAGGGGATATAATGCAGGAGTTTTCAGGTTATGTCACTTCTCATAGGTCCCGTAATAAGTCCTCCAATGTGCGGGAGAAGGGGTAACAGGGACGGTGACAAAATACTGTGTAACACTACCCTTTTTCCTAGCTACCCTAGAATGGTTCCTAAAGGCAGTATTGATATCTTCATAGGGTAGCTGGTACATGTCCCCTCCTGTTAGAAGGTTTAAGGTATCCAGACGATCTTCCTTTACCCATCAAAGTAGGACTAGCTTCAGTGACTTAGGATCAAGTGTGCACCTGGCCCTTTTGTAGCTAAGTTGGAATGTTTCTTCATAATCCTCTAGGGATTCATCATTCCCAAAGTTATCCTAAAAATTTCCTCTTTAGTGTCTTTGGACCTACAGTAGTCTTGGTACTTTTTGTTGAAGGCTTGCTGCATCTGAGCCATGGTTATGATGTTATCCCTAGGTAAACCCATGAACTAGTGCAGAGCTACATCCTTGAGAGTAGATATGAATAATTTCAAATTCTTCTCATCAGTGGTGTAATCATAAGTTCTGCATATGCAATGAACTCAAACAAGAAGGTATCTGGATTTTCTAAGGTCAGTCCATGGAAATCAAGAAGAGCGGAGGGGCTTATGTTTTTCATATTGGTATCCCCATTAGTTTCTTTGATGGGAAAGGCACCCTCAATTCTTTCTCTATCTCCTCTGTCATTTATATTTTCAGCCATTAGGTTAGTTGGAATGGGTTCTCCTCCTTCTTCTCCCCTGTAGGCTCTTCAAAAATCTTTGGTTGTTCACCTAAGGGGTCCTCCAATTCAAAACTACCAAAGAAGAGGGAAGGTTGGATATTTGAAGTGGTGGGGGTATTTGGTAGAAATTTTCCTAAGTTATCCCTATTCGTACAAGGCATGAAAGAAGTGATTTTGCTTCGTTTTGTATATTTTTCAAGATTTAAGACTAATTGTAGAATTGAAATATCAAACTGAATGGAAACTAACTGCTAAATGAAATATCACTTACAGAATGGAAAAGAAAGAAAACTAACTTACAATTACTATTGCATAAATGAAGCTAATAGTAGAATTTCAGAGATAAGAAACGAAAGAAAGAAGGAAAAAATCACATCTTACTCAGACACCTCCCTGGTAATGACGCCAAAAAGTGATGAGCACCAATATTGCAGCAAGAATGTTGCAACTCCTGGGGCTATCAACGTTACTCTACCAACTCGGGGTTCATACAAACTTGGACATGACAATGTTATATACACAAGCAGAGCTGGTGATAGACCACTATGGTTTCTCAAACCAGCCTTCTATTGATTTAAAAGAATCTTGATTACCAATGAGGAAAAGGGGAATTTGCACTAGCTGAAATCTTGTCTATTGTAGTAAGGAAAGACTGAAATCAAATGCTTAAACACATCATTCATCTAACTAACTGCTAAGAGTATTTGCTTCAAAATAATGTTAAATTAACATGTTTATAATCCTACTATCCTAGGCATGCAATCTGGAATAACCACACACTCTGCTGCTGTGCATGTAAATGAACACAATAACTCTTTTTTCCTTTTTGTCTATTTTTTTGTCAAAAATATGAATGCTAAATCCTCTTAGTGATGTGGCAGGTGGGTTAGAGATGGTAGGTCAGGTGACTTGGGAGGCAAGTAGGGGTCTTCTCCTATCTTCCTAGATGCTTCTTCCATAATTTGGCCTCAAAATAGGCCACTACAAGTCATCCTAGAGGATGTCCTAATGCTTCCTACAGGATGTCCTAATGCTCCTACAAGATCCTTTGTATTGCTATAGGATCCAGCCAAGAGAAATAGGAGTGATTTGGAAGGTGGTGTAGGGCTTAGGGAAGGTTAATGGTGGGAGAAATAATTCAAGTGGCTAGGACTTCTTTAGAGATAAAAACAAAGTTTGTAAGATGGTTGGATATGCTCAAAAAGCCTAGAAAGTTGTTCTTATTGAATGATGAATTGAGTGAGGGACTTAGTGGATTTTGATGATCATGGATGGATGAAGTTAGGTTGGGGTTGATGGTCATGAAATATCTCTACAGTATTTAAACTCCTGCACTACATCAATCACTGGCATTTATCCATGAATCATGTCAAACAAGAAAGATTTTCAATCAACTAAAAAAAACAAAATTTTATTATCTAGTTGCCTAGTTCATGCATGGAAACACTTGCATAATAATGGGAAACACTATGAGATCTAATACAAGGTTGAAGCTATCAAAAATGATAATTGAATCCTATTCTTGAAAACTGAAAAGATGCTGGCCGAAGTAGCAGAAAACCCTAAATTCCATAAGAAATAAGAATTTTATCTTTTTGGCGTTGCACAAGAGTTCATTCCTCAAACCATGGTCCCTGAAGGGAGGAGTGAGACCAAAGCTACCTACTATCTTATTTTTGTTATTCCTTTATCTTTCTAAGCTACTGCTAAATAAATGCACAAATGGAAGCAAATTAATCAAATCCACAACTACTTGCAATGAAATAATGCTAAAACCAATTCAAGCATTAAGCTATGAAATCAACTAAGCATACAAATACAAGAAGAAGAGCCTTTGATGCTAGGGTTGGGCCCTAACCGAAGAGATTCAGCCCTCTGATTCAACTCAATGTTGGATCAAGGAAATGCTCATTCTCATTATCATATTAGGAAAATTACATAGCAATGTCTTCCACGAGTCTTGAACTCGAAAATTCTTAGTTCTCTTACATAAAAAATCTAAATCCTAATGAGGCTCTAGGCCTCCTTATTTATACAATTGAAGTCTCTAAGGACTTCCTTAAAGCTAGGGAGGTTTGGCTCCCAAACTCAAGATGAACTGCCTCTTTAACTGTCATTGGCTCACTTTCCTTTTGATCTTCATGACTCGGCTGCTTGCAACTCCAAGCTAGTGTGATTTGATGGAGGAATATTCGAATGAGTGAGGATTAAATGAGGAGGATCTATCTCCTACAATCTCTCCTCCGTGTCTCATTTGAGTTTCTATCCTTAATTAGCCAAAATTGCCATGATTTGCTCTCAAAAACCTGCAATGAATGTACATTAGTCCACTAGACATAACTGTTGAAAAATGGCAACAAGAAATTGCTAAAAATAGAAGTGCTAAAAATAGCACTACTAAAAATAGCAGTTTGGGTATTAGTGCTAGATTGGGCAACAGGGAATGAAAAGTGGAAGTGCTAAAAATAACATTCTATTTTTAGCAGTTTAGGATGGATTCCTATTTTAGTCACTCCTTGGACTAAAAATAGGAACTAAAATTCGAATTTGATATTAAAAACAGTTTGAAATTAATTAATTAATTCATCTTGAGTTAATTAGTTAAGGAAAATCAAACTTGAAGTCTATGTGAGGACATGCAACAGTTTATCTATAAATTAAGGAATTTATTCATCAATTAAAGAGATAAGGATGAGTTCTAATTTGAGTAGTAATTAGTTGGCTCAGTTAACTGAGTCAAGTCCAGTTATATTTGATTTAAACAGTTGTTTAAATTAATGTGAGTTCAATTAGTTAATGCTTGCATGCATGTAACTGCTACACTTCATATAACTGAATATTGTCTCATAAATAACTCATGCATGTTAGTTCAAAGAAAGACCTAGTTGAGATCAGAGGAGGGACAGTGTACTATTAGTTGGATGGATTTTTCCTATAAAGGAAAATCATCCAAGAAGAAGGATTAAGGTTCCTTGAGGATTGTGCAGTTTTATAGGGTGTGAGATCAGTGTGAGAGATCAGTGTTACACTTGGTAACAAGAAGATCACACAGGAAAATTTTCGCAAGGAAATAGGAGGCTTGGAGGGCAGAGGAGAAGGCTTAGGAGAAGTCTTAATTTCCTGTGAGAATCCAGGAGGATTGCACTGAGAGCTGGCTAGCTGTGAGAGCTAAGGCTTTGTGTAATCCTGACGTATTTCCACCTTCATCTGTGAGGATTGTACTGAGAGCTGGCTAGTTGTGTGACATCTAAGGCTTTGTATAAATCATATATATGATAATACAGAGGGTGGGGTTTTAGGCTGAGGCTTTCCCCGGGTTATATCTTCTGTGTTATGTGTGATTGATTCCTTCTTATTAGTTATATGTGTTTGGTTGATATTGCTCATATGTGATTAAGTTTCCACAAAGTTTGATTGTAGAAGTAGATCTAGTATTTTGCTTTAGTAGATTGCATTATTAGGAGATCTACAGGTGGGAATTTCTACATGGTATCAGAGGTAGGTGATTTGTAGAAAAAATCTACATGGTATCGGAGCAAAGGTGATCAAAGGAGAGAACAGTATACTGAGAGGAGATTTCAAAGTTTTGATTTTTGGGCTGAGAGTTTGCAGAGCAGATCTGAAAATTTATGTACAAAATTTTCAAAATCAAATAACAGATTTGGATTCCTTGTGGAAAAATACCCAAAAAAAAAATTAAAAAATCAGCTGAATCAGAGTTCGGATGAGGGAGATATCGCTGATTTAAAATCAGCTATTTTATTAGAAAATTTCGTGATGGTAGGAAAGATGAAACATATTAGTGTGCTAGCCAAGAACCTGTATGCACTTGAGGTTCAAGATGCATGCAAAGCCTTGACGAGCAAGGCAACTGTTGGAGACTTGGTGGTTGAGAGGGAGTGTACACTACCTCTCAACATGCAGTGCCAAAAGAAGTCTCAGATGATTGTTGAGGAGCCACGATTGGTGAAGCAACCTCAGGAGGTTTTTGAGCAGCCACAACTTGAGAAGCTGAGAGGAGATTGAGTAGAGATATCTACCCATGCAGAGACCTCCAATAGGGGGAAACTTCAAGACAGGTGGGCAGAGGGATCACATGTAGCCATACTTCTAGGTAGGAGGTGGGACAATGTGGAGTGATCGTCCTAAGGAGGAGGGGCAGGATCCATGAGGTACCGAACCTCTTTGATTCAACTTTGCTATGGGAGCCCCAATGAAGAGTAGAAGAACTGACTGATTGGGTAGAGATAGATGCGTATGGAGTGACAGAGAGAGCTACAATGCAGGGAATCCCAGGATAGTGTAGAGCTAGCAGGCTGCAACAATGCGAGAGGCACAAGTGTGTTTCACAGTGCAGGGTAGCACAAAGAGGTGTGCAACGGTGTGAGATGCATGGAGATGTTACAGTAGCATAGAGGTCAAAGAGGGAGCACTTGTCAGTAGTAGGTAGAGCTTCAGCATCAGAGTATGTTTCTAGCCCAACAGAGAGGTCAGTTGGGAGGTTTTTTTGTTCTGAGAGTTGCTGGAGCAACCACATTTGGTATAAGTGTTGCATGCAAAACATTCCAAAGGTACAGGATCGGGTTCGAGAGGAAGCCTTTCTTGTTGAGAGGGAGTGTTGAAAAATGGCAACAAGAAATTGCTATAAATAGAAGTGATAAAAATAGCACTGCTAAAAATAACAGTTTGGGTATCATTGCTGGATTGGGCAACAGGGAATGAAAAATGGAAGTGCTAAAAATAGAACATTCTATTTTTAGCAGTCTAGGATGGATTCCTATTTTAGTCAGTCCCTAGATTAAAAATAGGAAGTAAAATTCGAATTTGATATTAACAATAATTTGGAAATTAATTTATTAATTCATCTTGAGTTAATTAGTTAAGGAAAATCAAACTTGAATTCTATGTGAGGACATGCAACAATTTATCTATTAGTTGAGGAATTTATCTATTAGTTAAAGAGATAAGGATGAGTTCTTATTTGAGTAGTAATTAGTTGGCTCAATTAACTGAGTCAAGTCCAGTTATATTTGATTTAAACAGTTTGTTTAAATTAATGTGAGTTCAGTTAGTTAATGCTTGCATGCATGCAACTGTTGCACTTCAGATAACTGAATATTCTATCATAAATAACTCATGCATGTCGGTTCAGAGAAAGACCCAGTTGAGATCAGAGGAGGGACAGTGTACTATCAGTTGGATGGATTTTTCCTGTAAAGGAAAATCATCCAAGCAGAAGGATTAAGGTTCCTTGAGGATTGTACAGTTTTATAGGGTGTGAGATCAGTGTGAGAGATCAGTGTTACACTTGGTAACAGGAGGATCACCCAGGAAAAATTGCACAAGGAAATAGGAGGCTTGGAAGGTAAAGGAGAATTCTTGATTGTCTGTGAGCATCCAGGAGGATTGCATTGAGAGCTAGCTAGCTGTGAGAGCTAAGGCTTTGTGTAATCCTGATGTATTTCCACCTTCATCTATGAGGATTGTACAAAGAGCTAGCTAGCTGTGTGAGAGCTAAGGCTTTGTATAAATCCTATGTATGATAATACAAAGAGTGGGGTTTTAGGCCGAGGCTTTCCCCAGGTTATATCTTTTGTGTTATGTGTTATTGATTCCCTCTTATCAGTTATATGTGTTTGGTTGATATTGCTCATATTTGATTAAGCTTCCACAAAGTTTGATTGTAGAAGTATATCTAGTATTTTGCTTTAGTATATTGCATTATCAGGAGATCTACAGGTGGGAATTTCTACATGGTATCAGAGGTAGCTTATTTGTAGAAAAAATCTACATGGTATTGGAGCAAAGGTGATCAAAGGAGAGAACAATATACTGAGAGGAGATTTCAAAGTTTTGAGTTTTGGGCCAAGAGTTTGTAGAGTAGATTTGAAATTTTTTGTACACAATTTTCAGAAACAAATAGAAGATTTGGATTCCTTGTAGAAAAATACCCAAAAAAGAAAAGAAAATAAAAACAACTGAATCAGAGTTCGGATGAGGGAGATATCGCTGATTTAAAATCAGCTATTTTTCTAGAAAATTCTGTGACGATGGGAAAGATGAAATAGATTGGTGTGCTATCCAAGAACCTGTATGCACTTGAGGTTCAAGATGCATGTAAAGCCTTGAGGAGCAAGGCCACTATTGGAGACTTGGTGGTTAAGAGGGAGCGTACACTACCTCTCAACATGTAGCTCCAGAAGAAGTCTCAGACGATTGGGGAGGGGCCACGATTGGTGAGGCAGCTTCAGGAGGTTGTGGAGCAACTACAACTAGAGAATCTGAGAGGAGATTGAGTAGAGACATATACTCATGCAGAGACCTCCAGTAGGGGAAAACTTCAAGCCAGGTAGGCAGAGGGATCACATGCAGCCATGCCTCCAAGTAGGATGTGGGGTGATGTAGAGTGATCGTCCCAATGAGGAGGGCCAGGATCCTTGAGGTACCTAACCTCTTTGATTTGACTTTTCTACGGGAGCCCCAATGAGGAGTAGCAGAACTGACTAATTAGGTAAAGATAGATGCAGATGGAGCGGCAGAGAGAGCTACAATGCAGGGAATACCAAGACAGTGCAGAGCTAGCAGGCTGCAGCAATGCGAGAGGCACAAGTGTGTTACACAGTGCAGGGTAGCATAGAGAGGTGTGCAACGATGCGAGATGCATGGAGATGTTGTAGTAGTGTAGAGGTCAGAGAGGGAGCACTTGTTAGCAACATGTAGAGCTTCATCATCAGAGTTTGTTTCTAGCCCAACAAAGAAGTTAGTTAGGAGTTTTTTTTTGTTCCGAGAGTTGTTGAGCAACCACACTTGGTAGAAGTGTTTCATGTAGAACATTCCAAACGTACAAGATTGGGTTCAAGAGGAAGCCTTTCTTGTTGAGAGGGAGTGTTTTAAAATGGAAACAAGAAATTGCTAAAAATAGAAGTGCTAAAAATAACACTACTGAAAATAGTTGTTTGGGTATCAGTGCTGGATTGGGCAACAGGGAATGAAAAATGGAAGTGCTAAAAATAGCATTCTATTTTTATCAGTTTAGGATGGATTCCTATTTTAGTCAGTCCTTGGACTAAACATAGGAAGTAAAATTCGAATTTGATATTAATAGCAGTTTGAAAATTAATTAATTAATTCATCTTGAGTTAATTAGTTAAGGAAAATCAAACTTGAAGTCTATGTGAGGACATGCAATAGTTTATCTATTGATTGAGGAATTTATCCATCAATTAAAGAGATAAGGATGAGTTCTAATTTGAGTAGTAATTAGTTGGCTCAGTTAACTGAGTCAAGTCCAGTTATATTTGATTTAAACAGTTTGTTTAAATTAATGTGAGTTCAGTTAGTTAATGCTTGCATGCATGTAATTGTTGCACTTTATATAACTGAAAATTCTCTCATAAATAACTCATGTATGTCAGTTCAAAGAAAGACCCAATTGAGATCAAAAGAGGGACAGTGTACTATCAGTTGGATGGATTTTTCCTGTAAAGAAAATCATCCAAGTAGAAGAATTAAGGTTCCTTGAGGATTGTGCAGTTTTTTACAGGGTGTGAGATTAGTGTGAGAGATCAGTGTTACACTTGGTAATAAGACGATCGCCCAAGAAAAATTGCACAATGAAATAGGAGGCTTGGAGGGTAGAGGGGAAGGCTTAGGAGAAGTCTTGATTGCCTGTGAGAATCTAGGAGGATTGCACTAAGAGCTGGCTAGCTGTAATTGCTAAGGCTTTGTGTAATCCTGATGTATTTCCACCTTCATCTGTGAGGATTGTACTGAGAGCTGGCTAGTTGTGTGAGAGCTAAGGCTTTGTATAAATCCTATGTATGATAATACAGAGAGTGGGGTTTTAGGCTGAGGCTTTCCCCATGCTATATCTTTTGTGTTATGTGTGATTGATTCCTTCTTATCAATTATATGTGTTTGGTTGATATTGCTCATATGTGATTAAGCTTCTGCAAAGTTTGAATGTAGAACTAGATCAAGTATTTTGCTTTAGTATATTGTATTATCAGGTGATCTACAGTGGGAATTTCTACAATAACATCTTAGTTTTACTCATGTCATTAAGCAAAATATGATTAAAATATGTAAGGAATTATGAGAAGAGGTGATTTAAATAAGGTTAGAGGTGTATTAAGGTCCATATAGTTACCCAATGATGAGGCTCATCACAATGATACATCACTAGCTCTAGTAGTGGAACTTTAAGCCACCACTTTCTCCTCTAAAGAATGATCTTCTCTCCTATGCCAAGCTTTAGAAGCCAAGGTGAAAAGTATTTTTCTTTAACTATGAAGATTTATTTATAACAAATGAGGTGACTCTCCACCTCCCATGTGACTCTTAATCTCCCCAGTGACTCTTGAGCTCCCATGTGACTTTTGAGCTTCTATGTGATATTCGAGCTCCTAAATGACTCTAGGACTTCTTGGTGACTTTCAACATTCCATGTGTGAGGCTTGGGATTCCACAAATTTTACATTTTCTCCTTTTCTTGGAAATACAAAATTACATTCCAAAAATTGTGGAAAAATCCATTGACAATATAAGACTTTTGTGATGACACTTTGAGAAGCCATAATTTTGTGACTGTGAAATAAGACTTCATTGTAATGTATTTGTAGGTTTTAACCCGATACATAAATTACCTGCCTACGAATTCTAAAAACATAAAATAAACAATGGCGAGAGCATAAAACATAAAAACATATATACACAGAGAGTTTCTCCTGGATCCAAAAATCGGGACTACCAGATTGATTTTTCATTATATTCCTTTCAATATTGTAATACATATATATACATGTCGAAGAACATAATTGTAATTCCCTTGACCGGATCTACAAAATACCATGGTAGAAATTCATCATGCCCAAAACCATCTACAAAACCCATGCACAAAACCATAGGTATCTCTGCCCACTTAATATAGGGTACAAAAAAAAATTCTTGGGGTGTTATCCTGAACCCTTGTAGGGGGTCTACTGCCCCCCCAAAATACCCTGATAGGGTGGGATTGCACCCCCCTTGTGACCCTCCTACTACACCCGACACAACAAACAAGGGGGGCCATCGCCCCCTAACATTCTCCCACTTTTTGTTTTCTTTTCCGCACAAGGGGTCAAAGGAGAGCTTAGTCATTGGTCCAGCCCTGCAACACCCACTATTTCTCTACACCAAGAAAATTTCGTAGTGCTAACATACTTTGTTAATGAATCTGTAACATTGTTCAAAGTGTCCACCTTTACCAACAACACCCTTTTATCCTCAAACATATCCCTTACAAAGTGATACTGAACATCAATGTTCTTTGTATTTGAATGATAAGCAGGGTTCTTTGCCAAGAAAATTGCACTTTGGCTGTGACAAACTATCCTTATAGCTCGTTGTACTAACCACATACTTGAACACAATCTATACAACTAAAATGCTTCCTTTCTTGCATGAGTGGTTGTCATCTATTTTTCCTTTGTAGTTGAAAGTGCCAGTATAGATTGTCTCTTTCTCGTCCAACTGACTCCTCCTCCAAATAGGTTAAACACATACCCACTTCTAGATATTTTTTGATATGAATCCCCAGGCTAGTCTACATCAACAAAGACATGGATGTCCAAAACTCTGTCCAATATTGATCTTTCTTGGTAGCACAAACCATAATCAATAGTGCCACACAAATACCTAAAAACTCACTTCATTGTTGCCCAATTCTCCTTCCCTGGTTTTGACATAAACCTACTCCATACTCCCACTACATGTGCAATGTATGGTCTAGAATAGAACATTGCATACATTAGGCTATTGACTGCACATGGATATGGAACATGGGACATGTCCTCTTCCTCTTCTTGTGTCTTGGGACATTGTTCAACAGATAAATTTACACCTACAAGAATAGGAACCTTCACTAGTTTACTATCCTGCATATTAAACCTCTGCAATATTGTCTCGAAATACTTCCTCCAGTTTAACCAGATCCTCTTCTTTTCTTGATCTCGTTTAACTTCCATGCCCAAAATATAGTTTGCAACACCAAGATCCTTCAAGTCCAATTTGGAGGACAATTGGGTCTACAAATCTTGGATAATTTCTTTGTTATTTCCAATAAGCAACATATCATCAACATATAACACTAAATAAATAATGCGGTCACCAATTAATTTAAAATACACATAGGATTTTTTTTGCTTCTAGTGAAGTCAAGTCCTCGTATATATGTATCAAATTTCTGATAGCACATCCTTGGTGACTGTTTTAGCCCATACAGAGCATTTTTTAACCTACATACCAATTCTTTCTTACCCTTCACCACAAAGCCCTTAGGTTGCTTCATGTAGATCTCTTCCTCCACCCTTCATGAGTTCGATTGAATTTTTTGGTTCCCAAGACAAAGAAATACCCGGAATTCCCTAATTTAATGTATGATTTACCTCATATTGACGAAGAAACTATGGCCGAGGACCTACTACTTGATGATTCCTTACTCCTAGATAACTCCATTGATCCATGGTATGAATATGTATTTTTATATCTCCAAACTCAATGATTTTATTCTAAACTATTTTTCAATGAGTGTCGCCATATATGCCACTAGTCTAGGAATTATGTGATTATCATTGATACCCTTTACGACTATGGATTTGATACAAAATTACATTAATTTCTCATATATAATGAGGCCAAATGATTTCTAAATGATTATAATGTTGGAGCCTATGCTAGCCATTTGAATGGGCTTGTCACTACTCCTAAAATCTTGTGTGCCAGGGATTTTTGGCCATTAATATTTAAATATTATATTATTATTGTCTAGAAGTGAAACACATGTCAAATACTCTCTAGGGAGATATGTTCTCACCTTTCTCCACTTCACCTTGTTGTTGTTGTTAGTCTTTTTTCCAAATGGGCCATTAGATTCATGCAGTGTTACCCTCCCTAAGTTTGTAGACATATTTAAATCATTTTTGTCATCAATTATTTCACTAAGTGAGTTGAGGCTATGCCAACCTTTTCAAATGAAAATGCAATTGTAGTGTTATTTTTATTCAACCATGTCATTTCTAGGTTTGGTGTGCCCAAAATGATTGTCACTGATTATGGTGCACATTTCCAAAATCATATGATGCAAGAGTTAGCTGCCAATTTGGGTTTATTTCATGAAAAATCAACCACCTATGTTGGGCATGGAATGCCCCCATAGCATGTTTTGGGGCTCAAAGCCCAAGTTTTGGTCAAAGGTTTTGTAAGACTCTGCGAATTGCGGGAACAGAGCGCGAAGTATAGGATGAGTCATAGGGTTGTCCACCCTAAAAATACTTTAATGTAATGAAAATTCATGTCAGCCTACCCATGGTCCGTGGACCAGGGGAGTCTATAAATAGAGTGAGGCTCTAAGTGTAAAGATAGGAAATTAGAGAGAAGAATAGGAATGGTGCAAGCGTAGAAGTGTCTAAGTGTATTGGGTCGTAGTGGTAGGAAGGGGCTCTGTAGCTAAGTGCGCAGAGGCCTAGTAGAGTCCACAGCTAAGTGTGCGGACCCCTGCAGCTGAGTGCATAGGGCGGTGTTTAGTTTGTAATTTGGATTGAAGAATAATAAAGAGGAGTTGATTCCTATTTCTGTGTATCTGTTGTGCATTGTCTTCTTCATATTTATATTGGTTTATTTATCACACGCACTGATGTGATTGCTGAATATGTTGTAATAATCATTAATGTTACACACACAAGTTAAGTAATTGGGTACTAACAAATTAAATAGAAAGGAACATGGATATTGTATGGGTTGCGCCTCGAGTGGGGCTGTGTGGAATCATCATCATAGGTTGCAAAGGAATAACAAGTGTGCATAGCGATGTGGGCGTAGGGTCAAACCACAGACCTCTAAAAGCTCATCAGACATTCCTAAGGTGTAGAAACCTAGTTCTAGCACCCTCCCAGACTACTTTGGGTGAGACCTCAGTCCACGCACTTCAGACTATTGCTGAAAGGGCTAGTAGTATTGGGATTTGCTTAGCTAAATCACCTCCAAACCTAGTCCAGGCCCATAAAAGCCAACAAATGGTTCCATTCCCAGGACCGAGATCTGCATAAGGGATGTCTGATGTCGTGCCACTGGAACCCAACAAAGAAAGAAATTAAAGAGTGGTTTGACAAGAAGATTCATGAGTTCGCAATGCAGGAAAACAGAACTCCACGAGTATCTAAGGAACCGTGGTTGGAACGCTACTTGTATACAGAAATCCACGAGATTTTCTTTTCATCCTTTCCTTTTGAGTTGTATGAGTGGATCACAAAGTTAGGAGATAGCTAGGGAAGGTGTAGGCTCGACAAACCAATAGTTTGGACTCCTAAATTAGTGCACAGACTAGAAGCGTCAGAAGATAAGATCGCGCAAGTTGTGGACCATTGGCTCGACTAGATAATAGGAGGATTTATCACTGAGTTTGTGGTAGACACGACCATGAGCTACAATGAGGCAAAACGGTGTTTCCTCAAGGGACCATGAGGTAAGTATATTAAATCTTTGAACACTTGGATTAAGATGTTATTGTGTGAAAAGTGGGTTATGTGAATAAATTAATGTTTTGGACTATGCGAAGCAGGAAGATCTATAGAAGTGGAAGTAGCAAAGAGTTAGAAACTAGTCCCTTAATTTCACCCTTGTGGGAGAGCGAGGAAAAGCTCATGAAGGTTTCTCCGAGAAGTGTAATCAGTTTGATAAGACAATGAATTCCTCATTTACCACTTTCACCCACACCGCCACCCATTTCACCCCCCTCACCTCCATCTCCACCCACTCCACCTTCACCACCACTGTAGTTTAGTATGGCGAGTGCAATAAAACTACTGATATTCAAAGGAATGGGGAAAGAAGATTTGAACCAATTCTGGTTCGTGGTAAGAGCAGTATGGGAAGCACAAGGTGTCACAGATGACAATATTAAGAAGTCTATGCTGGTGAGTGCGATGCAGTATCGTGCATTAACATGGTATATAAAGCATTCTAATGACCACCCAAATGCAGGAATCACAAAGATCCAGGCTGCATTGAACAGGGAATTTAGTATGCCAAAGTCAAAAACACAATCAATCATCGGGTTTAAAGAAATCACGATGCTCCTGGGAGAAACTGCTTGGGATTTGGATCAAAGGCTGAAGAGTATGATTCATGAAGACAATATGACATTGATAGATGGACATCATCATGCATGGTTTGTAGCATCTCTGACACTACACTTGACGACAATGTTATCACAGCAAAAACTTTCTACCCAAGCCAAAGCATTGGAAATGGCAATGAGATTACATGAGACCCCTATACAAGATCTTGGGTTGGGAGTCTAACAAATCCATGCACAACTACAAAATCTATGTTTGGAAATGCAGAGTTTGAAACAGGATAGGGCACCTCGACCGGAGGCGTGCGAGGAAGTATGGTGCATAAAATGCAAAGGCCAAGGGCACGAAAAAGATCATTGTCTAGTATTCGTGAACTACTTAGCAAGAGGAGGGCCAATGCCATTAAGACCAAAGGCATAGGTAGGATCGAGCGTGGCACCTGCATTATGGTGTGCGATCTATCAGATAGGAGGGAAACAAACTATAGATAATTGTCATTTCTTGCAAAGTATACGCAAACATCCCAATAATTGTTTTGTAATTTTTGCAGGTCGGTAGGCCACGATGAACGCACCTGACAAAGTTACGAACTAATGATGGATCGGACCCTGCCTATAGGATGTAGACTAAAACACGAGCCCTCGACCTGAATGCAGGGATGGTACGCACTGGATTTCAGGGGCATGGTCGAGGACAAGGTAGAATGGGACCAGGAAGGGGTCACAGACAATTAATTTGTTATAATTGCGGAGTGCTAGAGAACTATGCCCACGATTGTACCAACCTGGAAATGATATCATTTCTGTATTGTGCTAAGTTTGATCATGAGGCAAAAGACTGCCCTTCGCTAATCACAAGAATGCATGAAAAAGTGGTATTCCAACCACCTTCGACTTAGAATGTAGAGATGATGAGGTCTGAGCTGTGCAAGGAAGACCTGAATGTAAACATGATGCTCAGGAGCAATATGACCACATGAGATGATAAGGGGAAGCAACTAGAAGAAAGTGTGTGGGTTCATAAGGCTCCTACAAAGGAACCTGAGTTTGATTTAGAATGCACAAAGGAGACATTCATGGAAGCTAAGAAGAGCTTCACGGAGGCCTCCACTTCAGGTAGTAAGGATCAACTAGAACTAGGAATGGATCCTTTAGTGCTCACTACCTTTCTAGAGACATGCATGAAACTACTGCATGACAGCACGGTAATCAAAGGACTATAAGAACTTATCACTAGATGTGTGGGGTCAGGAGAACCGCGCATGGTCCGGAAACTAGGGAAGCATGCATTTAACACTGGAAGAGAAATGAGGTTGTTTGTGTAAATCAGCGAGTATGAAATGGATCAGGTAATCCTAGATCTGGATTCGTATGTGAATGTACTACTAAAACAAACATGGGAACACATGGGACGACCCATGTTACAATGGTCTCCTATTTAGTTATGAATGGAAAACCAACATAAGCTTTTGCCCATGGGAAGATTACAAGGGGTAACCATAGTATTGAAGGGGTGAGCGTGCAGGTGGATTTTGAAGTGATAGAGATTGTCGATGATAGTAATCCCTATCTCATGCTATTAGGAATAGATTGGGCCATCGACATGAATGGAGTCATAAATATAAAGAAGCGCAAAATGATCTTTGAGAAAAAGTCACTACGTGTAGTGGTACTGCTGGATCCAACCGAAGGAGCACGATACACTGAACCAGTGTGCGATGATGATAGTGATGATGATATTGATTGTATTTACAAGAAAACTGCGCAAGACCAAGATTAGGTGAATCTGACTACATACGGGAGAATTTTGTGGGAGCCAGAAATCTCCTGCACTTTGGATTCAGACAAAGAATTAGAGAAATGGAAAAATCGACTGCACGAAGTAACTATGCTTCATTGCAACATGATGGTTAGATCACTACATTGCATGACAATAGAGGAAAGGGAGATGCCAACATATGATGGATTGTCAGCGGTGTATGAACTTCTAAGAAAATTTGAAAGCACAGTAGCAGAACAACATCAGTTCGATGTGTTGAAGTGGGAATTGCGCGCAACACCCGCACAATGGTGGGGCATGCATCAAGGAAACTTTGAGGGCTAGCGCGGATGTAGAAGGATAATGCACATACGATTCGGGAAACTAAAAATATGGCTAGTAGAAAAATATGATGGATGAGATGATCCATGCACACACCTCGCAAAATAGACCAAGGTCTATGGGGAAGAACCACATCCTGAATGGGTACATTTATTATACCATACCCTAGATGTCACACCCATGAATTGGTATACTGAGATGGAGCTCCGACATGGTACGGGCGAATGGGATGTCTTGCGTGAGGGATTTTTGTTAACATTCACATTTGAGGACCGCTGGTTAGATACTGTTGATGATGTGCTGCAAGCAGTAAAAGAGCCATCTTCAAAATACCAGAAGAGCCAATGGAAGTACTTCAGCCAATATGGGCAACACAATTAAGTAGTGCCCTAGAGTTTTATAACGTACATGTTGAGGAGGATGATGAGGACCCACGAAATATTAATATTCCAGAAACAGAAGGATGTCGCGAGGTTCAAGGACCATTAATTGAGGATCTCGACATCACCGCCCTGCTAAAAACAAAGCACGTAAACATTGGCACAGAAGCGGAGCCAAAGTACGTGACACTTGGAGACCATTGGGATGATGTTACGGTGGATAAGGTTGCTAAGTTACTCTGTGAATACCAAGGCTTATTCCCGACCAAAATTACAGACTTAAAAGGGATAATTGGCGAGCTAGGGATGATGAATATCACTCTGAAACTGGAAACGAAGCCAGTTAAGCAATGGCCTTACCGCTTGAATCCAAAGTATAAAGAGAAGGTCCGCAATGAATTAGACAAAATGCTCGTAAACGGAACTATTGAACTAGTAGAAGAATCTAACTGGGTGAGTCCTATTTTTATAGCTCCAAATATCACCCTTGGTATTTGTGATGCTTGGTTTATGGCCTAGGGAAACCCCTCCTTCCTGAATTGGTCCAAATATTTTAAAAACAGTGTTTTACTCCCTGTACACTACTTTTCCCTGTGATAATAGCGTGTACACGCAGGTCAATCAATACCCAACCCGCGTATATGTGTTAAGACACTTAAAAAAATTAAATTTCCTTAACTATGGCCAGAGTTCATAGGTTTTACCTATTGATTACCTCCTAGTGCCCATGGTCCAACTGTTCCCAATTGTTTCCCAACTAAAAAACTAATTGGGAGAAGTATAAATAAGACTTCTATGGGAAGGCCTTCAGGAGGAGAGAAGAGATAGAATTACTATACTAAGATTATCCCCTTACCAAGTCTAAAGTATCCCTGTGCTTCAAGCACTTCCCCAAGTTTAGGAAACCCTTGTTTCCTTGAGTGTTGATATTCTCCCACTTGCTTGAGATATCATGGTATTGGTTATGGAAGGAGGTTGTTGAAGACTGGGACTAGATGGATCCGGAGGATGATTCCGCTTGGAGCTAGAAGAAGAGACTTAGGTGAACTCTTTCCATGTTTATTATAGTTTTCTACGATAAAAAGAAATGTTGTCTTGTTCCTGAGATCAAATTTTTTTATGCATCAGATGTTATTGTTATAATTCATGTATGAATGATCATTTTGATGTATAACTAAGCATTTGCTTATATGATATAAAGATTATTTCATTAAAATTCTTTATTGATATGCTGCTATGTATGTTCAGTTTGGTTGATTTGTAGATTTTAAGATCATTAGGAGTTGCAAAGGGTCTAAAACCTGCTAGAACTATCCAAATGAAGGACATCCGTGTATGTTCATTCGTACATAGCTTGTTTATTTAAGCATGTTGCCTGAGTTGTATGCATGTTTCTAGCTATAGATTACTCTTTCTCTATTGGGGTTCTGACCCAAAGCCCTAGGGTACTTATTCCCATAACAAAATTGGCAACTCCACTGGGGATAACAATCTTGTTATTCGTAGTTTGGGTTGTTTAATGTCAATCAGGGCTCAATTCTTGGTTTTCTTGCTCTGATAGTATTACTTGCTCCTGTAGGAACTCAGACTTCAAGTCTAATCTTTTTTATTAGGCCTTGTTTTTTATTTTTCTTGCAAAACTTAGTATATGCACCTTTGTATATTTACAGAAGCGTACACATGCTTGTTTCTGTGAACTGAAACCGTGTATATGCAAGTTTCTTTTGTCAGAAGCGCGTGTATATACACTTGCGCTGCAACATAATCATGTATACCATTTTTTGCATGCTTTTTTCAAATCTTTCTGCCCAGAAATATTTGTTTCTTGGTCTATTTGGCTTCTGAGTGGTCAGTTTCTATCTTTAGAATTTAATTATTCAGTGAGCTTACTGTTTTGAATTCTCTCCTGCTTTGAAAATTTTTTGGCCTAGGTTTTCTTTTGAGTGAGTTTTATCATTTGTGTTTGAACACACAGGGATTCTTATCGAGGTTCTTGATTATTATGGCCTTCCGGAACAACAAATTGTCTTCAATCTTTGTGTCAAACTTGATTATTGGTCTACTTGCTTTTCTTTCCGTCATTTCGTGGCCTTATACCGTTTCTTGCTTTCTGAAAGTTTCTTTTTGGTGAATTTGAAAGTGTTTCTTTCCTAACTTCTTGGTCAGTTTCTCAAAACTCTTTTGCTGCTTTTGGGTCATTTAGTGCAAGTTGAAACCCTTTTTTGTTCAACTTTTCATTCGTGTTGAATTGGTAACTTACAAAGTTTCCTTGTACTTTGCTTTCAGTCTTTGAGTCTTTGGTGGGATTTTGAGTGCTTTTGAAAAGTTATTTTTATTATTTCTTGAAAAAGAAAATTTCTTCGAAAACATTGTTTTTGCTTTATTTTCCCAATTTTGATTTTGGTTTCTTTGATTTTGTGAAAGTGAATTGTGATTTTTCGAGATTTTCCTTGCTTATTTGGAGGAAAGTTTATATTTGAAACTTGCACTCTTTTCAAACACTTAAGTTGGCTTATTGAAAGTTTTAAACAATTACTTTCACTTCTTTTTAGAGTAATCTAGAATCTTGCATTATCATGTACACCTTGCATTAGGGCAATTTTTCATTATTAAAGCATCAATAGTATTTTTAGTTTTTGTGAGTGTGAAGTCTGCTATAAGAAAAGAAAAGGAAAAAGTTGTTTTTGCTTTATAGAAGTTTCTTAGAACCCAAGTAGAAATTGCTTTTCATCGAAGAACAAACAAGTGCATTTCATATAAGTTAGTTTTTCAATAATTTCTTTTGCGTCATGCAAACACCATCGGTTTCATTTCCATATTGTCCCTTTGACTTAAAAGAATAGCCATTTAAAATCAAGTGCTTAATAAAATAAACTAGAACTTTTTGTATTGTAATCAGAAGACACCAACAAGTTTTAGGTTTATTTAGGGCCTTGGATTAGGCGAGGAGAGTAAACTCTCCAATGCCACTCTAAATTGTAAAACATAGAAGTCTGATTAAAGAGTGAAATCCAATAGTGCTAGGGAGACCAGGAAAGCTCCGTGACTGGGAGTTAAGCCCGAGGGTTCATGAAGATAAGGACGAGAGATACCCCCTCTCTTACTTTTTAGATCTTACCTCACGACTGTTCCACCTAGCTTCTGATACGAGTTGGTGTCTTTAGTTTCCTATCCTAGGGATCTACATAGGTGGTTGTGGAGGGGAATCTTGTGGCACTTGAGGTTAACGTTGCATCACGTTCAACAGTACTTCTGGAGGGCACCCTTGTGAAGCTTGGGATCTTGCACCAGTAAAGGTTGTTGCCTGGAGTTCAGCGTAACTACCTATGATACCTTCGCTAGTGGACATGAGGTGTAAATACCCCAGTCTATTTTCGGAATGCCCTTATTATTCACTTTTTTGTATTTTGGTGTCCGATCCTAATCACCCAGAGCATAAATACTTGGAAGTTGTTTGGTTGCTAATCTCTTTAGTGACATTTTTAGTGTGTGTTCTATGCTCCTAGTTAGCCTAGCTTTCAATTTTCTTGAATCTTCAAGTAGATCTTATCAAAATAATTCAAAGTAGTTGACCAACCATCTCGATGGTCTCGGAGACTTTGTGGGCTTTCACCTGTGAGTCCAGAGCCTTCTCCTAGAAGGCATAGAAGCAATTATGCTAGTGGTTTTCAACCAGTGGTAGTAGGAACATCAGAGATTGATCCTCCACTTGGGGGCATTATTTTACAAGATATACCTCATACTATTACAAAGTTAGAGAGGAACACACCAGTTCTTTCTCGAGTACTCTTCAAGTCAAAGGATAGTATTGAAGTAAAAGAGCCTTCAGAGTCGGTTGTAGCTTTGAATTCTCCTCTTCCTCCTGATCATCTAGACGTATTGCTATACGTTGGAACTCTGACTCACAGGCCTTCGAGCCCAGGTCCACACACATCTATCCCTTTGATGACTATTGATGGAAGCATGGAATCTACCACGAGTGCTACGACCATGTAGATTCCCATATCTGTGCAAGGGGGAGGAACTATTTCCATCCCTTCTACATCCTTATTTGGGTCTACTTCCATTCTGTCAACGAGTGGAAGTTCCCAAGGTAATGCATCTAGTTTTGGATTTTTCCCTTTTGGAATGCCCTCTCAAGGTATTCCTTCAGTTCCATTGAATGTACCATCAATCACCTCCACATCCATGATGAGTGGATCAACTTCCTTTTAGGGTTTCCCATTTGGAAGTGGTCATATACCAGATTCCAATTTGACAGTAGGCTCTATGCCTTTTCCTTTCACAAGTCAAGGTAGTAACCCCTTTCAGAGTTGGACAAACCCTATGGTTAGTGGGATAGGAGCTAGGAATCGATTTTTTGGCCAACAAGGGAATGTGTCGTACTCCTTAGTCAATCCATTTCAATTTTTTCCACCCTTAGCTAACACTTGGAACCCTTACTAGGGGTGGTCATCTCCTTACAATACGTCATTAGGGGGGAACTTTACCGGTTACGGAGGATTTCTGACTAGAGTTTTTCAAACTCTGAGTTTTGTTGGACCGCAAGGGTCACCTTTTGGTCTAGTAGGTTCTACCAGTTACTTCAGGCAACCTGGTTCCTTTGAAAATCCAGGTCATTCTTTTCAGAATTTTGGGAACTCTGCCCAATCTAGGTGGAATCCCCAAGGTCCTCCACGACTTCCTTTTCTAGCCATGTTTAATATGCCAGACTTGATTAAGTTGGCAAACAATCCAATTAGGTACAATCCAGCTTGGCCTCCGGTCCCAACCAAACTTCCATCGGATATTCCAAAATTCTAAGGGGCGAATGGTAAAAACCCGGTCGACCATGTAACCACATTCCATTTATGGTGCTCATCCAACTCCCTGATGGATGATTCGATCAGATTGAGGTTATTTCATCACACCTTAATAGGGAATGCAGCTAAGTGTTATATAGAGTTTCCAGGGGGCACCTTTACTTCTTTCGCCGATTTGGCTAACATTTTCTTAAACCATTTTCAGTTGCCTATCTGTTATGAAGTCGGAACTGAACTTTTGGCCAATTTTCATCAGGACATGGCTACTCACATTTTGGATCATATCCAGGAATGGAGACAGAGAAAAAGGCTCATCAAAGCTGAAATTCCACCTGAATTCTATCTCGAATGGTTTTTAAAATCATTACAACCAAAGATCTCCAAGGATTTTTCTATGTCCGTTGTTTATTTGGAAGAGCAGGCTATCTTTTGCGCCCAGCAGTTAGAATTGATATATTCTTAGTCTAGGACTCTTCAGAAAATCTTACCTGATGCTCCTAGATCCACGATTGATGTAGCCAAACTCAAGCCAAGCCCTCATGCTGATGGTATATTTGGATTAGTTTATGCAAATACGGTGAAACTTTTGAACCAATTGTAGATGTTGTCTCTATAAACTGCTTCTTCCAATCAGGCTGCATTGGCTACTCCTTCACCTTCCCAACCTTCTTCCATAAATGTCATTTAGGCCTCTAACCCCAAAGTAAATCAACAATCTGATGGGAAGAGGAAGGGATGAGGTAAAAAGAAGGATCAGTAAGGGAAGGGTAATGCAAACAAGCCCAACGATGGTGTCGATGAGGGTAGAAATGACTCTAAGAAGAAAGTTAAATTTCCATGCAAGTTATGCGGTGGAGATAATTTGACTCATCTCTGCCCGAAAATTCAAGATGCTCAACGATTTTTAGTGCAGCAAGGGTTTTCTAGCTCCCAAGCTATCCTAACTAACCCTTTCCCCCAAGGGCAGCAGTTTCTTGCTGGTGCAAACTCAAACCCTGGTACCTCTGTAGGGGGAAACCAAGAAGGGGACAATTCCTCAAATGTTTTCATGATGAGTTCTCATGTCAATGTGGCTACATGGTCACGTGATTATGGTGAAGTAGAAACATCTAAGGATAAATATGTTCCCGGAACTATGGATCCACTTCATATTGAGCGACCCTCTATCGAGTTTATACCTTGGATACTGAAAGATTCCACCAAGCGTGCGACTATTAACCCTAATTCTAGGGTAGCCGAGAACTACTCGACCGTAGAAGATCTAGCTCAATGTCCTTGCGCTATGTCTGCTTTAGAGGTACTCCAGTTGTGTCCTACTCAAAGAAGTGCTTTGCTTTTGGCAATGGGTGCAGTAGATCCAAAAAATTCTTTAGCGCTCACTTTTGATATGCTCAATGTCAAAAAGAGACTTCCTCATCATATGGCTTTCCAGATAAAGTCCACTTACCGAAAAACCGATATTTTTTAGACGGTTATAGATGAGGGAGCTTCCACATGCGTAATGTCTATGTCATGTTGGAAGGAAATTGGATCACCTTTAGTTGTTCCTTCACCCAGTCTCTTGACAACATTTTATGGTCATTCTCATAGGCCACACGGGATTATCCCATCCTTTCCTATATATGTTGGAGGAAAGGTCGTTAATATTGAAGTAGAAATCGTCGATGCCAACTTGGATTATAATCTCCTCTTAGGAAGGAATTGGATTTATGAAATGGATGTCATAGTGTCATATTTATTCCACGTCCTCTATTTTCCTCATGAGGGGAGAATTGTTAAAGTTGATCAGTTGGATTATTCTCCAAGTGATTCTCATGCAACTTTGGATTCTACCATTCCATTGGTGGATAATCCTCATCAACCTATAGAGAATTTAGGAGTAGGGATGTATTCTTCCTTGATGGGTGTATTTGATCTTCCCCCTCCTACAACTAGAATTGATACAATTTCATGCTCCAAGGAGCCTTTATGGAAAGAGTTTGTTCGAGCCCATTATTTTTTGAATCTTGGGACCTTACCTTCATCCATGACCACATCAAGTGAAGGGCAGGTGGATGGAATAGAATCTCCTATGTCTGCAGAAGAACTTAGATATGAATCTATCGATAACTCTAAATACGACAATCCAACTCCTTCTTCGGAGGAGGAGTTGGATGGTGATGTGGCCCCTGCTTCGACCCTCGACTCCACTTCTGTTTTGGATTGCTTAGATATAGTTTTTGCATCTGAAAAAAGAAGTTTTCGAAGCAATGACAATTGTAGATCGACCATTGAAGGATTTACATCATCATTCATATTCTTGTCCTCCTTTGCATGAAGTCGAATCTAGGTCCTTCAATCTGTTTACTAGCGATGTTTGTACGGTTTCAAATCCTTTGGCTCCAACACAGTTATATGCTGAAGGTCATATATTGATTGGCTCAAGAACTGTACCTATAAACATCTCTAGGAAAAAGCAGGCAAAGCCCCCTGATGGGCTCTACCTTAAGAGGAATTTTTCTTAGGTTTCGGCCGAGAAATTACTTCTTTGTATATATTATATTTTTGTGCATATTTTGTGGGGCATGTTGTGATATAAATCAGTCATCAAGATAAAAACAAACATAAAAAATTTGGAATTGTATATATATATTATATTTATATATATATATTATATATATATATATTATATAATTATATATATGTATGTATGTATATATATAGATATATATCATAAAACTTCCCATGAGTACATAAAGTGTTCAAAAATAATATACAAAATTGGGACTAAATGCCCATAATCATGTCCAGTCTATCTATCAAATCGGCTCAGGATGAGCAACTAAGAAGGTGACTACTGCATTGGCCACACGACAAATTATGTGAACCCAGTCTTGTGGTACTCCTACCACATGGCACTGCATCTCCTCAGGTGGGTCCTCTATGGCCACCATCAGTACTTGGTGAGTCAATCTCACCAAGTTTCTTTACTGCATATAAGACCCTATCTGTCTCAGCAGTCGCCTCTTCGACATCTCTTCCGCGATGCCTATGCCATAGGAATTCGTCTAGTCTTATCGGACCCACATTTGGAACATGATCTTTATGTCAGTATTTTAATCCCATAAAAAATATTTCTAAGTTCATTTTCACATTTAAAAACATAAAAAAATCTTAAAAATTGATAAAAACTTAAAAAATTGTTACCTATCTCTCCCCATGCTGCTTTTGGTGGCAACACCACATCTGGATCTCCTCGGAAATCCATACTAGCATATGGATAGTCATCCACAACGATGATTTGTTTTTCCCACCAGGAGAAGAACTCATCATCAAAAGTAGTCCTCGACATCCCTGCCTCCAAGGCATTTCATTAGGTCGACCCACCTACCCATCTGAGGATCTCAGGGCTACTGATAAAGACTGATACTCTAGGATGCAGCCTGGGACCTTCTTGAAGAAGGAGCATAAAATCATCCCATATCTGAAATTTTTGGTCTGCCCTTTCTGAATAGAGGACAAGTGGCTCTTCATATTGGTAAGAAGAGGTGTACACCAGTCAAAAACAGTGGTGAGGCACTCCATGGCTAAGCTCATGGATACTCGTGAAGCTTGGTGCAATGAGGCTGATCCATTTATCCTAGCTATGGTGAATAGTAGAATCCTTAGGGATAAGCTCTCCACATGTTTTATTGGAATCTAACTTCCAATTTTTTCCGAATTCCTAGGACAGTAAATGTGTACGTAGTCTTCCACTAAAAGACTACCTCGTGTCCAGCCCGTCGAATGTACAACTTCTCCTCTCTGAGAGAGACCAGTGATAAAGTAAATATCCTCTATCTCTATCCTCAAAGGCATCTGATAAATCATAAATGCATCATCCCTGACACTCCAATAGTGGATTATAATTTCAAGCAGACGAGTGTTTTCTTTCATGTTGGGCATTTTGAAAAATTTCAACAAGCCACATCCCCTCAATGCATCTAATGCCTATTGATCATTCATAACTTCATTATCAATGGTGGTATCTTCCATCTCTCTCCATGTGATTGTCATCCTGAAAAAAATTGAGTTTCAACTGTTAGATTTTTGTATTTAAATTTCACACTACGTATACGTGGGTCCCTTTCACACACAGTCGTGTGTAGGGCCTTCGTATATGTAGGTGGAAAACATCCAACCCACATATATGCTGCGTTGAAATTTTTAACATAAATTCCTACAGTCAAACCTTAATAAAAATTTCTAAAAACAATCACCAAGTAATGCAAGCTTAAATTGAGGGTTACCTGATGATTTTGATCCAATTTGAACGGTCCAATTCTTTGGGGGGCAAGTTTGCTCTTTTTTCTCCACAGTTTTTGCTCTCAACACAAATGACACAAATGGTGAGTCAAAAGGTCATTTTATAGCTTTGAAAATTTCAATTTTTTCTTCAAACTTTATTTTTCTCATCTCATGAATCTTTTAACTTGTGAGCTTGAATTATCAGGAATAGGTTGTTTTTTCAGGGCATTTTGGATGCTTCTTCGAGATTTCATTTTGGTTTCATGACTGCTGACTTGTCATGGCAGGAATCATTTACTCACTGGCATATAGGTTAGGGAAACCATTTTTTCTATTGCATCTTGCATACTAACCTCCATTTGTTGATACACTAGCCATAGGGTCAATCCCATCATGTTATGCTTAGTAAACCATATTCACTTGCCGCTTTTTAAATCATGACACAATGGTAGAGCCATCCTTTACATGGGCATCATAGTTAGCACCTCACTGACATTTGTTTCCCATGCTGTTATATTGAGTAGGCTTGGGAGTCCGCTTTAGTCCCGCCATGGCTTGTGCATTGAAGACTCATTCCTCTTTGCTTCTTCACTTCGTTCTAGCCTTATACCTTAGAGGCTCCTTTGTGTTGAGTTGTACAACTGCATTGCATTTTGACTATTTGCACCTTTTGGCCTTGAGTCGGCTTCACTTGGACTCATGTTTAAGCCACTTATTTGACCATGTATTCTGCAAACTCAAACCTATAATCACTTAGCTTCTACAACTTGACACACCCTTTGATCCATGGAAAGAACATCCCTTTGAGTGTCCTTGACTAGTTTCTCCTCCTTGCATTGAGCATAGGATTGCTCCCATCCCAAGAACTAGATCATCTATTTCACTGACACTAGTTCTTTCCACTATATTATAGCATTCTTTTATTCTTTTTCAAGCTTAAAGAAAAAGATAAAAAATTATATATGCCAAAAAGAGTGGGAAAGGGACAACATTTCCATATATTGTTGGTAGCTAGAGTCGATTGTGTCACCCTTGAACAAAGCACTCAAAAGAAAGTCTCTACTCCATTTTGGGCGAGATTTAGTTTGACTTAGGCATGCCTTAACCTTGTTATTAAGTCAGTTCTCCTCCAGTTGGTTATCTCTTCCAATCATATGGAGAGTTCTCTTGTGCCTCCTGCATGACAAACTTATATAGAGTTATCATATGCTGCCACATAGTCATAATTGAGTCGTGCTTTTGCTCAAGGGAAGTAAGCCTAATTGGGCCTCTCTGCAGTGTCTCTTGACCTATTTTTCAGTTGGCCATCCCTAGTTGTCAGTGTCTTGTTTGTCATCACATCAGTTATATTGGTCCTTTATTCATGCCAATTTGAGAAGGTCTCCATTTGTAAAAATTTTGAATAATAAACACATATTCAATGGAGATTATCTTGATCATGTACTATTGCAGAATACATACACAATACATAAGCTCCTCTACATTGATCATCAATATAGCGGCATCAATAATAATAAAACATCAAGAGCATGCACACATTAACACAGTATGTAACCCAGGGAAAGCTTACAGCTGAAAACCCCACACTATCTGTATATTAATGATTGAGAACATGTA
>APFE030569567.1:0-10843 GCA_000404065.3 Pinus taeda
TTTACCTTTTTCAACTTAATAATGTCCTCAACTACCCTCTGCCACTTTAGGAATGAATGCAATTAGGCATGGTTTCTGCCATAACAATTATATCTCAGAGAGTGCAGATTTCCCGTAAAAAATAAAAAATAATACAGTTTGTTCTTTACGATCATAATATAAAAACAATTATTTATTAATCTGTTGAGACGTGGGCCGTGGGAATAACTTTGACAAGGACTGCAGGTTGCATCTGACGATGGTATCTATGAAGGTGCATGTATCTTTCTAGAATTCCCCTCTGGAATATCTGTCACATAACATTCCACAACATTAGTCCAAACACTTCCCTCCTCCACGAACTCGTTCAATGTCGTCACGGATTGATAATTCCGAAGGCGGTGCTCTCCTCCCAACACCCTGAAACTGAGAATGTGCTTCTCCTCGTCCAGAATCTCGAGGCGCTCAATGCTGTTCTTCGCTGGAAGCCCCGATACGAGTTTGACTTCCCTGAAGCATCCCACCTTGACATCTCCCTTGACGGAGCAGCTGCTGACGAAGGGCTTGTACGTTCCAGGTTTATCGAACCTTCGAATAACCGACCACACTGCGCTCGCCGGTGCGTTGATTCTCTGAATATTTAAGGACGAGCACTGCTTTTCTTCGTTTCCAACCTGGTGGTTGTAGTACTTGTTTATCAAACTGAGGGGCCTGCATATGTTTTGTTGGGCAACCAGAATTTTGATTTCAATCTCTGGACAGATTTTAATCTGCTGCCTCATCATTTCCATTCTCACAGTACAAATAATATCTCTGATATGTATTCTCAAAGTTGCCGATTTATCTGTGGTTAGGCTGTAGAGACACACATATATATACGGTGATGAGGAATAATATACGGTTTCATGATAGTCGGCAACTGCATCCCGCCCTCCATTAATTTCCCATCTTCCTCTCCCCGTTTTTCACTCTTCACGGGTTGAGTAATGATATAAGTAGGCAGTTGCAGTTGAATTGGATACGCACAACCCACTGCGCCATCTCCACGAACAACTACTCAGATACTATTAATTGTTTGGAAAGGGATCATACATTACTCCTTTACAACATACAAAAGTATACATATATTGTATACTCATGACCATTAATTAGGATTACACCGTTTTTTATCCTATATTTAATAGATATTGATCTGGTTTTTGACTTTTTTAATTTAGATTGCATGATAGTGGGCAACAAATCTCCAAAGTGGTTAACCGCATCCCGCACTACGCCCGACAAGACCTCATTAATTTCGCGAATTGCATCGCGCACTATCCCTGACAGGGGATCATTAATTTCGGGAATTGCATCCCGTTTTCATTGAAATGAAAGTATGTCAATTACTTATCCATTACAACAATCTACCAATCAAAAACATATGATAGCCAAAATGAAAACTCAGTAGATTTCAATAATTACAACAACGTTAGTTTCAAAATTTGTTGGCATTCATGGTAAGGATATAACAAAATTTTTTTGTAATCACTAAATGTCTTACCAGATGGAGTAATGCTTCTTTGTAATCACTAAATGTCCTACAAGTTGGAGTAATGCTTCCTTTGATACTATGTCTGCATCAAAATTCTGTTCCTTTTGGATATGTCATATGTATGTGATATGTCCAAATCCTCAAAAAATTCCTATAATTGGCACACTTTGTTGCCAATGACTCGGGGAAAAGTTGTGTAAAGTACCAGTCCCCAAGAGCCAATCAATAACCACTAGTGAATTGCCAAAGATGTGTAAGCACTTCACTTGCCTGGACATTGCATAGTCAAGGATGAGCCAAAGCCCAATTAAATTTGCTTTATTATTAGTTCTAGGCGTCAATGTTAAACTAAGAATGTTAAACTAAGAATGAAAGTGTGATGATTCTCCATGTGAAATGCAATTCACATTTGCATACATCCTTGACATGAATTTTGGCACTATCAAATAAGGCCTCCTGTAATCTAACGTAAAGTGTATACTGTTACCAGTATATAGACATCAGGCAATCACATGAAAAGCATAAGTAAAGATAATAGAGACACAATAATGGGGAATCAATGAACCCAGAAAGATATCTTATTTATTATTAGTCGAATCAGAATCAAAACTGATACATTGGTGTATATATATATATAGTCATCCAGGACAGTTACATAGTCTAACTGTCTAACCAAATACTACAACTAATATGACATTAGTTATCACTTTATTACAATATGAATTCTAATAAATCATTGTAGAAAAGATCTGCATGTGCTCATCGAAAATAGACCATTCACACACTACCAATATAACTTTAGCACTAGATTACTGAAGCTCTGAGAGGTACTAAACTTTTTCTTCCGGGGGTGTGTGTTTTTCTAGGCTTTCTTACCATTTCTTACCAATCTAGTTCAAAGGTATTTCCTTTGTCTGCACATCAGCATCAACATGTGAATCATTTTGAAGCACATCATCTATGGAAACTTCATTTCCATTTCTACCATCTTCTCTTTCCACTTTCTTCAGCTTTTGTGGAAGCATTGTTGGATTCAGAGTCCAACACCTTTCAACAAGATGCCCTTACTTATGGCAGTAAGTGCAACACATGTGCATCCTCTTGACAACATGATTTTCCTTGTCCAATGTACCTTCCAATCTTTGCTTCTTTTCCTTCAAAACTTTCCTGTATGTGGCAACTCTCTTCCAACATCTAAAAACATGATGGTTATCCAAGCCACAAAAGGAACATGCAATTCCTTTCCCATGCCTTCATGGAAATTTACCATGCTTTACAAAATAAAAAAGAATATGATTAGAACCAGATTTATACCTTCCTCTTTCACCTCTATTGCCTTCATGAGGAGGTGAAGCAAATGAAGAAGTGGCTCCTTTTGGAACACCATCAATCTCTTCAAGGTTGTTAGAGTTTCCACAAATACCTAGTTCAAGTGTGTGATTCTGCACACCTGCAATGCAACTCCCTCTTGGAGCTGTTTTAATGGCCTTCATGGCAGCTTTGGAACATTCTCCACAAGATTGTCCATTGCCAAGACCCAAATACGTAGGCCTTTACTCAATCATTATTGGTTCAACAATAACTTGCATGGGCTTTCCCAAGCCCTTTCCTTCGCAACCCATCTTGGACATTAGCTTGGATCCTATGCCTCTAGTATGTTTTTCAAAAGAACCAATATAAGCATTCTTAGAAGAATTTGAATACAAACCGGAATGGTTTACCTCTTCTTCAAGCTGATACTTGATCAAGGCTTCTTTGGCAACAAAGAGTTGTGACTCCAGCTCATGCATTCTCTTCAGGTTCATATTTGCAATATGAAGTTGCCTCTCCATTTCCTGCTGTTTATCAGAAAGCAACTACTTCTCTTCATTCATGGAATTCAACTGCTTTCTAAGTATGCGACTCTTCTTTCCATCCTCATACATTTTTCTCACCTTGTCCATCATGATGAACAAGTCTTTCTTCAAGTCTCCATCATAGAGTCTTGTGATGAAGAAGGAATTGGAGGATTCACTTGTAGAAGTTTTCATTATACCAATGAACAAAAGAACTTCAAAGAAGATTAACAAAGAGCTTATTCAAGTAACCTTTGGCAAAAAACCTCTTGTGCTTCAAGGATTGCTTAGAGGTCCTTTGGGATAGAAGAATGCCTTCAGCCCTTCTTCCTTTTTTTCCTTCCTAAACTGAGCTATCAATAGCTTTCCCTTCACCTCTGCAAACTCAAATAATAGTCAATTTGCAAAACAAGCATACAATCAACCTCTGGTTGTTTAAAAACCTTTAGACAAGCAACCTTTGCTCTGTCAATCAACCATACTGATATAACATTCTTTGAAGGTGAGGTTAACCAATCTCAAGCTTTGATACCACCTGATCTGAAAATGGGGCACTTCGGCTTTTAGTCTAATTAATAAGAACCTCTCCCATTCCCAAAGCTTAAACATTCCCAAGTCGCAAATGGTTAACCAATGTGGACTTAAATATGTGCTTGAAAGTAAGGTGAATGCTTATGGTTATTTTAATTGTTTATGTGCTTTTAAATATGTTGTTTTTGCTGATATGTAAATACATGTAACAGTGCAAACAATGTAGCAAATAACAAACACATAAGACAACAACTTAATATGGAGTTCACCAAAAACTCTTGGGCTACGTCTCCATGAGTTCTAGTCAACTCAACTAGGCTATCTCGGATTATGGAAAAGTCCTTTTACAAGCTCTTGGATCAACTCCACTATTTTACACAGAAACAATGGGTTTAGACACCATTTTATCACTGACTCTTGAAGCTCTTGGCTCTTCTAGCTCTCGGCTCTCACTCTCTCTCTCGGCTCTGGCTCTTGGCTCTCACTATGGCTCTCAACTCTGGCTCTTAGCTCTCGCTCTTGGCTCTCGCTCTTGCTCTCAGCTCTAGCTCTCGGCTCTGGCTCTTGGCTTTCTACAACCATTAGTTCTCTGGCTTTTCACTTGAACTTCAAGTGACCCTAAAGGCTCCCTCAACTACTTTACGCAGTAGCTCTTTGCTCACATGCTCTCTCCTTTTGCTTCTTGACCTCTCCTGTCTCAGCACTCCTTATCTCTGTCTCTATCAGTCTATGGCTTTAAAGCCAATTGGTGATGTCTGTTCGTTTCCCCTTCTCGGGCTCTCTGGCTCCTGGCCTCTGTCCGCTCAAATCCTGCTCCGAGTGTTAGAAATCATTACTAAATGCCTTCAGGGATGGTGGCCACCTGTTCTGTAATGGAATGGACCATCGGTGCCTTGGAAATCCCAAAAATTGTCGTTCTCTATTTACACAGAGAAATATGCAAATAGAAAGGAAAATTCACCCAAACGCGGTCTATCGGACTTCAAAAGTCGTTGGTTCTACCCTATATTCCCTTGGGATCCGTCTTTGGGTGCGATCGCAAGTGATGTTGATCAATGCCTGTTATTGGTTTCGGGTGGCTAAAGCGCATGAGGATTACCCACCCGAAAAGGGTGGCTTTCCCTCTCTAGCACTTAGCCATGTGGCATCCAGTGTATGGGCTCGGGCAGAGCTTGGCCAAAACCACTTACTACCTATTGCCCGTCCAAAATCCCGCTCCTTTTGTGGTTTCGCTTTGTATTTGAAAAATACATTAAAACGCTGAAATATTAACGAATGGCTTTATGGCTGACTTCAAATACTATACAACAAAATTTATACGCCCTTTTGGGTCTCGATTCATCGTATTAGGCACATTCCTTTTGTATTTGGTTTATTTAACACAACACAATTTTACATTGAAAAAACACCTTTTTACGAACTTCAAAATATATACACTTTGACCCATAATACCTGTCGGGTCTGGCTTTATCGCAAGTCGCATATGTATCAACCCCCACTCTTTTATATAGTTCCGATGAGATGTTGTGATATCGCAATCACATGGTCCCAGGGTCTTTCAATATGGCATGGCCTATGTCAACGCCGATCACAATTCGCCGATATTGGCAATCGCAATATCACTCGGCACAAGGTCCCGCCTTAAGACCCATGCCACGATTGATGTCGATCTGCCAATATCGGTGATCGACATATCGCATCAGCCCAAGGGTCCTCACCTTAGGTTATATGTGCATGTGCCTTCCTCCGACCCCATTTGTCGGGGATCGACAATCGGGAATTTCTTCCCATTTTCACCTAAGTCTACCTTTGACCTCCTCCAAAGCGATTTTTCTCCATAAAGCCTTTTAGGCCATTTTTTTGAAGATTTGCCATCATTTCTTTGAGGATTTGCCTTTTTTTCCAAAGATCAAAGGGCATCTTATTTCTGTGATAACTTCTGCATAATAAGTCCATTTTTCCCATTCAAGTTGTAGCAGATTCAAAACGAGATGATCTCTGTAATGGGGCTATTTCTAGGAACTTCCTTGGACTTTTATTTTTCCTCTATGAGGAACAATCAGACTTAGTAGTTTATCCAAAATCCAATTTGGATCATTTCAAGGATCAATCTTCTAGCAGGGCATCAAAGCAAGCTAAAGGACATCAAGGTCTGCATTAAAGAAACAAAGCCTAATATTGATCAAACCCTAGAAATATAGCAAGTTTGTTTATACAATCAAGGAGACATTCTACAACAGAAACAACTTGTGTCTCCACAAGCCTCATCAAAAGGCCACCAAGACCCTCATCAATATGTCTACAAAACAAGACAACTCGAAGGATTTGAAAATGAAGATCACATCAGCTTGGAAAAAGTTGAAACCCTAGTAACATTCCTGATCTACAAAATAAGGAAAATCATATTGAAGGCACTATCATCTCCAAGGTTATGAAATCAAGAAAGGATCATCTCCTTTCCCTAGAAGAAGACCATCCGAGTAAGCAACTAATCATCCTCATCAAAAGGGAGCAAGATTTTCCATTTAAGGAAAGGCTTTCTCACTTGAAAGAAGATCATCTGAAAAGAATCCCTCATACATCTTCTTCAACCTTCACCAACATGATCAAGGTGAATATTTCATCTTCACATGACAAGTAAGAATCTTTTCAATTTATAAATTTTGTTAAATGAATTCATGAATTGCAAGGACACCTATAAGTTGATGGGTCATCAAGATCCCTTGCACGGAGAAGAAGGATAGTGAGAGTCCTATAGGAAACTGAAGTCACTAAAAGGACTACTATAAATTTATGGAAATGGATACTTATAGGTTCCCCTCATATAGCAATATTGGAGATATCAAAGAAAATGCATAAGATAGACTCATTCTTTGAATGTGCAATGAAGAAGGACACATGAAATTTTATCTACATGGAAGCAAAGGTATCAAAGGATGTAGGATATCTTCATAAGGTCCCATATACAAGATCGAGGAAGGAAGATAACCATCACTGATCTATAATGCACTAATAGATATATCTAAGAGTTACCTGATTCGACAACTTATGGTCACTATGATAGATAGAGAAAGACAAGTTTATGACAAAAATATTGAAGGTTAATATAACTCAACCATGTACAAAAAGGAAAGGGAAGGTTGGTTGTCAAGAAAGACAGAATAATTATAGATAAGATTCAATGTACGTATTCCCACTTTTGAACATAATTGGAGAGGGCCAAGCCATTGGAAGATGGACCAAGGAGATGTAGCCCAAGAGGGGTGAACTCCTTCATCATGTGTTTTTGTGTTACTTTTTATGGTGATGTTTATGCCTGATATATGTTGTTGTTCATTGTTTCAATTATTTTAATTTTCTCATGAAATATACATAAGAACACATAAAACCTCAAGGTTAACTTGTAATTTACCTCATAATCCTCAAGCACTTGTTTATATTCTAAATTGGAATTTAGCACAACAAACACTAACTTTCCCATTCAGATCAACTTGCTTCATTGAATTCGTTGTCTCCAAATGAGGTCGAGTAAGGGTATATATACAAGTTTGATCATGACCTCTAGGTCGACATGATCTCTTGGAGGGAAGCCAACTTCTTCTTATAGATACATCTCTTTCTTGTAGGTCGACATCATGTGGGCTAGTGACAAGGTCTTGGAGGATGAATTTACATAGACAAGTGTGACTCTTTACAATGTGTAACATGACAATGACTCTTTTATTCTTTTATGACTAGATCACAAAATTCCTAAAGGATCTCAATGGGAGCCTTGACTCAAAAATAAAATATCTTGCTCATGAAACCCACGACAGAAGCATTACAATAATTTTATTTTTCTTCTTTTCAGCTCTTTACATAAAAACACAAATATATGTTATTATGAAGACCAAACCTAGTTACACATTTTCAACAAGAAGTCCCAAGGTGAGGTTGAATCCATCCAAGAGGGGAAGAAGAAACACTTGTGCAAAATAAAATGCTTCAATTGTCATGAATTCAGGCAATATGCTACAAAGTGTGCACACAAAAATTTTATCAAGAAGGAGTTTGCAGTATCAACATCAAGCGAAGCTTTGGCTTCACAGTCTGAGCTAGATTTCACCCTTATTGTATGCATGGCCAAAACTATGATGGGGAGTGTGTGGTACTTGGATTAGAGTGCCTCATTCCACATGACAGGATGTAGGGATTTTTTCAGTGACTTGGAGGAGAAATATCTCTATATGATTATTGAGTTTCGGGACTCAAGAATGTCATGTTTGTTCCAGGCCTAATGAAAAATATCACCTCAGTAGTAGTTTTGGAATACCTTGGTTATGATGTGATCTTGAGCAAAGGAAAGGCATTCCTGAGACACATAGCCATGGGATAGATGAAGCAAATTGGGGTTCGAGTCAAAAACCTGTATTTCCTTGAGGTTGAAGATGCATGCACAACATTGAGGAGCAAGGTAGAAACTAGAGACATGGTGGTTGAGAGAGAGCATGTTAGATCTCTAAAAATGGAGGCTCGAAAGGAGCCTCTTGAAGTTGTAGAGAATCAAAAAATGGAGAGCTACAGAGGATGCAAAGTGGAGACATCCACTAAAGAAAATGAGGGCTTCTAAGAGGGAAGTCGACTTCTTCTTCTAGATACATCTCTTTCTTGTAGGTCCACATCATGAGGGCTACTAACAAGGTCTTGGAGGATGACTTTACATAGACAAGTGTGACTCTTTACAATGTGTAACATGACAATGACTGTTTTATTATTTTATGACTAGATCACAAAATTCCTAAAGGTTCTCAATGGGAGCCTAGACTCAAAAATAAAATATCTTTATCATGAAACCCACGACGGAAGCATTACAATAATTTTATTTTTCTTATTTTCAACTCTTTACATAAAAACACAAATATATGTCATTATGAAGACTAAACCTAATTACACTTTTTAAATAAGTAGTCACAATGTGAGGTTGAATCCATCCAAGAGGGTAAGAAGAAAATCTTGTCCAAAATAAAAGGCTTCAATTGTCATGAATTCAGGCACTATGCTACAAAGTGTCCACACAAAAATTCTAGCAAGAAGGAGTCTGCAGTAACAACATCAATTGAAGCTTTGGCTTCATAGTTTGAGCTAGATTTCACCCTTATTGTATTCATGGCCAAAAATGTGATGGGGAGTGTGTGGTACTTGGATTCGGGTGCCTCATTCCACATGACATGTTGCAGAGATTTTTTGAGTGACTTGGAGGAGAAAGATATCCATATGATTATTGAGTTTGGGGATGACAGAAGATACAACACGACCGAGATTGGTATTGTCACCTTTTAGAGGGAGTCAGTATCCCCTCTTTGACTCAATAATGTCATGTTTGTTCGAGGCCTAGTGAAAAATATCACCTTAGCAGTAGTTTTGGAATACCTTGGTTAGGATGTTATCTTGAGCAAAGGAAAGGCATTCCTTAGACACATAGCCACGAGATAGGTGGAGAAGATTGGGGTTCGAGTCAAAAACCTGTATGTCCTTGAGGTAGAAGATGCATTCACAACATTGAGGAGCAAGGTAGAGACTAGAGACATGATGGTTGAGAGACAACATGTTAGATCTCTAAAAATGGACCCTCAGAAGGAGCCTCTTGAAGTTGCAGAGCATCCAAAAATGGAGAGCTAGAGAGGATGCAGAGTGGACACATCCACTAAAGAAAATACCTCCAGTAAGGGTGGAGTTCTATCCAAGTGGGAAGAGGGAGAACATGCAGCTATAACTCCAGGAGTGAGGTGGAATGATGTAGATCCTTAGTCCAAGAGTTGCATAAATTTGGGCAGGGTCCATTGAGGCATTCTCCTCATGGATCATAACCTCTCTACAAGGGGGCCACAATATTCGGTAGTAGGAGGATCAATTTTAGTCAGATACTAAGGAGTGCAGAGGAGTGTTGACAGCAAAGAAGCAGGCTGAGTAGCAGAGTTAGTAGCAGCACAAGTTTCCTAGTAGATAGTTGCAGACACAATAGATTCAATTTTTTTTGTTATGTTTATTTTTATGCTTCTTAGTTGTTGGTGTTGCATTAGCAGCAACAATGGTGTGAAGTGTTGCATGCATTACATTCCACAGGTCCAAGATAAGGGTGGTTGATAATCCCTTTCTTGGTGAGAGGGAGTGTAGAAAACATAACAAGAAAATCCCAGTTTGACTTTGGCTTAGTCGAACTAGAGAAAATTAAAATTTCCACATCAGCAGAAATCATGGATGTAGTTAACCAAGGTAACATGCCACTTGCCACTCAATTAACTCAATTAATTTGAGTTCGAGGGCTTGAATTCAATTAAGCATGAGTGATTCCTAATTTGTAGCAATTTAATTAAGTTATATTAAGTTATGTGTAGTTAAACTAGTTCTTAGGGAGCAGAGAGATAGGTTATTCACTTGCAGGGTGTGCTCAGTTGAGAAAATTAATTGTAATACATCTCTATTCATCATATTATTGCAAACATATATTGGGATTTTTAGCAGATTACTTTCCCCAAGAAAAATATTGTGTGCATGTGTGTTATTTCTCATTGCGTGTTTGTGATTGATACTCTAAATTTTGAATTAATTTCCACAAACTAGTAGAGTAGGTTTGTGCCTTGTGATTTTGATCATTATTGAGCAATTGCAAGTTTTCATCATAATTTCTACATGAAACTACACTACAAAGATTTGAAGAGGCTAAAATTAAGCCTTGAGTGCAATTTTGACCTCGTAATGTTGCGAAGAAGGCTAAGATAGTGATATGGAGCTGAGTAAGAGATTAGGGAAGTGTTATATCACATTCTTGATGTTGATTTCTATGATATAGGAGTATATAGAGGGTCAATATAGCACTATTGAGGCTAAAAATGGTAAAATTTCAGGGAAAACATCAAATTTTGGCTAGGATTACATATGTAACTGTACATTAAGGGTTAGTGATGTGCTACAACACTAGGAAGAGGAT
>APFE030569575.1:2730-47816 GCA_000404065.3 Pinus taeda
ACTGTTTATATGATCCTGATGCACAGATTAATGTTCAACATCTGTAGAATATTTTAAATTATAAATCTGTATGGTATACGCGGGTTTCCTTATCTGTAGTTGCATATATATGCAGTTTTCTCTAATTGAAGTAGCGTATATGTTCTGGGTTTGAAAAAGAAAATAATTGACCAGATAATACTGATTCACCCCCCCTCTCAGTATTATTTCCAACACTTTGATCTCAACCGGGTCTCTGACTGAACTGACATGAATGAGTTATTTATGAGAGAATATTCAGTTATCTGAAGTACACTATTTGCATGCATGCATGCATTAACTAATTGAACTCACAATTAGTTCCACAAACTGTTGGAACTAATCTAACTGGACTTAACTCAGTTAACTAAGCTAAATAATTCCAACTCAAAGTAAAACTCATCCTGATCTCCTTAATTAAGGGTTAACTTCTTCAATGAAACGGATAACTGTTGCATGTCTTCACATAGACTTCATGTTTGATTTTCTCCAACTAATTAACTCAAGATGAATTAAATAATTATTTTTCAAACAACTGCTAAGATCAAATTCGAATTTTAATTCTCAATTTTAGTTTAGGGACTAACTAAAATTGGAATGTATCCTGAAATTCTATTTATAGCAATGCTATTTTTAGTATTTCTATTTTTTCTATTTCCAACAGAGTTGGAGTATATCCTGAAATTCTATTTATAGAAATGTTATTTTTATCATTTCTTGTTTCTATTTTCAACACTCCCTCTCAACAAGAAAGGGATTCAACTCAAACTTGATCCTGAACCTTTGGAATGTTCTGCATGAAAAACTTCTCTCAAGTGTTGTTACTCGACGAACTCTAGAAACAAAAAATATCCAACCTGAAATAGAATGATGCCTTTGTCATCAAAGTTTCTGACTATTATTGCCTCTGTCGACTGAAAACTCTACACCTTTGTGCTATTCAGTATTTGATTACTCTAGCCTCTGTCACTTTGATCTATGATTGCATCAATCACAGTGATTCCTCCTGTTGCATCTGTGCTATTGCTGGTCCTATCTCCTAGCACTGCATCCGCACTACACCTCCTCTCATCATGTTGCATCATGCTTCCCACTACTGCACTACAACTCAGTTATTGAGAAGTAAGTAACTAATCCCCCAAATTTCCTCCCTATTTGGCTAAAAACACCCTCTGATGTTGAAGCTCCCTCTGCCACTGACAAGTGCTCCCTCTCTGACCTTCGCACTGCTACAACAAGTCCCTGCATATCACACTGTTGCACACCTCTCCATGCCATCCTGCACTAGTTCAACACTCGTGTGCCTCTCGCATTGTTGCAGCCTGCTAGCTTTGTGCTATCTTGGAATTCCTGCACTGTAGCTCTTTCTACTACTCCATCCGCATCCGTCTCTACCGACTCAACCAGTCTTGCTGCTCCTTGTCGGGGCTCTCATAGCAAGGTCTAATCCAAGAGGTTGGGTACCTCAAAGATCCTACCCCTATTTCAGCCTTCTTGGGACAATCACTTCACATCGCCCCACCTCACACCTAGAGGTATGGCTGAATGTGATCCCTCTTCCCACTTGGCTCAAAATTTCCCCCTACTGGAGGTCTCTACATGAGTGGATGCCTCCACTTGGTCTCCTCTCAGCTTCTCTAGTTGTGGCTGCTCCACAACCTCCTAAAACTGCTTCACCAATTGTGGCTCCTCCACAATTGTTTGAGACTTCTTTTGGCACTGCATGTTGAGAGGTAATGCACTCTCCCTATTAACCACCAAGTCTCCAATAGTTGCCTTGCTCCTCAAGGCTTTGCATGCATCTTGTACCTCAAGTGCATATAGGTTCTTGGCTAGCACACCAATCTGTTTTATCTTTCCCGCCGTCACGAAATTTTCTGGAAAAAGACTGGATTTTAAATCAGCAATATCTCCCTCATCCGAACTCTGATTCAACTGATTTGTTTTTTGAATTTTGGTATTTTTCTGCAAGGAATCCAGATCTGCTATTTTTTAATGAAAATTTTGCACAAAACTTTTCAGATCTTCTCTGAAAACGCGTGGCCCAAAACTCAAAACTTCAAAATCTCCTTTCTTTTTACATTGTTCTTTGCTTTGATCACCTTTGCCTAATACAATTAGCTCTGATACCATGTAGAATTTCCCACTGTAGATCAACATATTATGCAATATACTAAAGAAAAATACAAGATCTACTTCTACAACAAACTTGCAGAAGCTTAATCGAATATGAGCAAGATCAAATAGAACACATATAACTGAGAATGAGAAAGCAATCACACATGAACACAGAAGAATACTCTGGGGAAAGCCTTAGATAAAAACCCTGATCTCTGTAATATCATACAAGTGTAAATATGTCTAGATTACACAAAGCTTTAGCTCACAAGCTATCCAACTCTTAGTACAATCCCTCTGCTACTCATAGACAGTCAAAGGCTTCTCACAAACCTTCTTCTCTGCCCTCCAAGCCTCCTATTTCCTTGCACAGTTTCTCCTAGGGTCCAATGCTGCCACCTATGTGAATTTACCTCTCACGCAACAAATTAAACTCAAAAGTAATTGCGCAGTCCTGAAGGAGATAATTCCTTCTGCATGGATGATTTTACTTTATAGGAAAATTCCTCCAATTGATAATACACTATCCCTTCCTTTGATCTCAACTGTGTCTCTGACTGAAATAACATGCATGAGTTATTTATGAGAAAATATCCAGTTATCTGAAGTACACTAGTTGCATGCATGCATGCATTAACTAATTGAACTCACAATCAGTTCCGCAAACTATTGGAACTAATCTAATTAGACTTAACTCAGTGAACTAAACTAACTAATTCCAACTCAAAGTACAACTCATCCTGATCTCCTTAATTAAGGGATCACTTCCTCAATCAAAGGGATAATTGTTGCATGTCTTCACATAGACTTCATGTTTGATTTTCTCCAACTAATTAACTCAAGATGAATTAATTAATTATTTTTTAAACAGCTGCTAAGATCAAATTCAAATTTTAATTCTCAATTTTAGTTCAGGGACTATCTAAAATTGGAATGTATCCTAAAATGCTATTTATAGCAATGTTATTTTTAGCATTTCTATTTTTTTTTCTATTTCCAACAGAGTTGGAGTATATCTTGAAATGATATTTATAGCAATGCTATTTTTAGCATTTCTTGTTGCTATTTTCAACAGAGCCAATAGGGGTCCTTTAATACTCAAGGAAATAGCCTACAAAGAAAAGGTAACCTCTATCATCAAAATCCTTTTCATGGATATTGTTTTTCTTGCAATAATTATGGACAAAAATCCATAGACTATAGATGGAATGTAAGGAAACAAGATGTGTTGGGTAGAAACAACCCAAGAATGTACAAAAAGGCTAGGAGAAGGCATGCTAGCTATGATAGGAGTTTTGAAGAAAACATTGTCAAAAAGAGTAACTCCTCCTCCCCATTCTTAAGCCAAATCAAATGCTACAATTGCGGAAAATTTGGGCACAAGATAGCTAGCTGCAGAAATGAGAAGAAACATAATTCTTCTTAGCATATGCATGCGAATGCAGCAACTTAGGATTTGAAGACAAGGATAAAGAATGGTGTTGAGTAATAAACACTTGTCTTCAGTGCTCTTTGTCAAAAGATATGGGTAAAGAAAGAGGAGGTGAAAGAGAAATTTCCTCTACCCATGTGCAACTGAGAGAATACCTAAATAGGGGTAAAGAAGAAGCAAGATGGTAATGCTTCTGTCAGGACTTGACCATTGGAGGTCTATGGGAAGAAGGAGGATGACCTGATAAGGGGGAGTAGATAATTTGTTTCTCTTCAGTGAAGGAAGAGGATGGCCTCAAGGGAGGCTGAATAGGTTAAAGGCAGGAAGCCAAAAGGAATAAATTAGCATTGAAAAGGAGGAGTGTAGTCACCATGAAGAGTACACAACAATATCTTATGCTATTATAGATCATTCCGCACTGAAGTATTTGGTTAATAAGCATGTCTTAGGAGGAAATATTTGTAGATGCTAACTATTATTACGGGAACATGACTTTGAGATCATTGTTAAACTACGGATACTGAATGCAGGACCTAACCATTTGTCATGACTAGAAATAGGGGAAGAACCAACCATCATAGAGGATAATCTCCTTGATGCACAATTATTTACAATCAGAGTTGTATATGACCATTTCGCAAATAGCATTTCGTTTTTCACCACATGAATGGCTCCTTCAGAGTATGCTACGCAAAAAAATCAATAATTAGTGGTTAAGGCAGCTAAATTTTCATTAATAGCAGGACAATTATAAAAGATGGGACTGGATGAGATATTGCACATATATGATCCTGAACATGAAAGACAAATTATTCTAGTAGAGGCTCATGAAGGCACAACTGGTGAATACTATACAGGAAAACAAACTGCGTATAAGATTTTGAGAGTTGGATTGTGGTGGTCTACACTACATAAAGATGCAAAGGAGTAATGTTGATGATGTGATGTGTGTCAAAGAATAGGGAAGCCTTCCATAAGAGATGAGATCCCATTGGTACCACAAGTTACATTGTGGGCCTTTGATAAGTGGGCCATTGATTTTGTTGGACCCACCTAGAAAGAGGACTAGTGGAAAGCACACAATTACATCGACTGATTAATTGATAAGACAGGCTGAAGAACAACCAGTAAGGGATTGCTAGAAAGTTTATTTTTGAGTACATATTGTCTAGATTTGGATGTCCAAATATTTTGATGAGTGACCAGGGTTCATAATTCCTAAATAGGACTATTGAAGCATGGAAGCAGGAGTTCCAAGTTTGTCATTAGAGGAGTACTCTGTATCATCCTCAAGCCAATCGAATAGTAGAAACATTTAATAATATTTTAGAGAATGCACTTACTAAGGTATGAAATGTGAATAGAGATGATTGGGACCTTAGAATTGCAACCTTTACAAATATGGAAGACCCTCATATAATGGAGGAAAGAATGTCGCAGTTGCTTGCATTGGAGGAAGATAGATTTATAGAAGGATTTCATCATTAGGTACAAAAAGCAAGAGAAAAGTCATGGCATGACATATATCTTAAGAAAAAGAAGTTCCAGGTATGATACCTTGTTCTCCTTTATGATAGTAAGTTTGTAAAATTTCGAGGAAAATTTAAGATGCATTGGCTGGGCCCATACATTATCATGCATATTACTCATGGAAGCACAATTCAATTAGCAAATTGAAATAGAGAATTGGTTCAAGGAAGAGTAAATGGAAGTAGGTTGAAGATATATAGGGACAACCCTGGCCCTATAATTACAACTTCACTCTGAAGAAAGAAGAAAAGTCTTAGTGCCATCTGTAGTTGAAAGTGGGCACTGGACTATAAACTACACTACAGAGAGATCTTCAACGTATGAGTCTTGATGTGAGAGTGGTTGCTCGCTACAATTTGGGATGCATCAAAGTTCGCTACAAAAATATCACTGTTAAAAAGGAAAGTTGTCGTTGAAATTCACCGAAATTTATGATGATAGATTGACTAGATCTAGAGATATATATGTAATTAATGAACACAATCTAAGTTAATGATGGGGTTAGAAATGCAGATTTGTTATAAAAAGTTGTGTCCTGCCCAAATTTGGCACTTTGCTAAATTGAGAATTTGAATATTGCTATTGCAAATAATTTGTAGAATTTTTCGCATGAATATCCTGACGAATAAAGAATTTATTTGTCTATTTAGTGAGAAGGGCTTAGTTGGATTCATGGAAGAAACATATCAATCAGCATCAGTTGTTATTCCTACAACAAAATAACCACCCGCAACAACATCATCATGCATGCAGCGGGAATATCCACGAAAGAAAATGACCAAAGAGTAGAGAACAAAGAAGAAATAGGAAAATAGACCTGTTGAGTAGCTTGAATAGGTGAGAGATAGTGAGGAAGAAGCAGAGCAAGTACAAATGGAAACAGATGGTGCAACATTTGCTTCGCCTCTCCCACCATATATTCCACCAAGAAAACCAGATGCAAAACCAATGAAAGAGTCAAAGGACATGAAGTATGGCACCTTCACACCTTTATTTCCAAAGTCATTGTGATTCACTGGAGAAACCCTTGGGAATATTCTGCAGCTAAAGTTCACAGATAATGATTTCAATGATAGAAAGAAATATCTGAAGTTCATACCAAATAGATATTTAAGACAAGTACACTACCTTGAGAGTGTTTTGACAAGGTTAGAACCACAGTAATGGGTGGTTGGATTGTTACCGTCGGACTTTATGAATATGTTGAAAGTGCCACACTTAGGTAGAAGTCGAGGAATCTAAAGTTGCGTGAGACAGCTGCTCATGGTTTTGCATTATGGATGCCTATGGATGGGAAGAGAATCCCTATTGCCCCATTGCTAATATGGATAATCACAAGATTACCTCATCAAAGGCCGAAACCCATAGAGGAGTTTGTTGGGAAAGATTAAGACAAAGCCATAATAGAAAACATGAAGAAGAAGTTTGAACTGACAAAAGGGAAGTGAGATTATGATATCAACTTGATCAATGACTAGGGAGTTCACTTCACAGCACATATATTGGTTGGAAAAATCATCAGGAAGTGTCAAGCTAATGATGTCCCTGCATAGGTGGTTTCATTAGTTGTGTAGTACACTAATGGAGTTCAGAACAATTGGGCCTCATATCTATTCCAAGAATTTCTGGATGATTGTTGTGAGGCTCACTAGAAAGTTACTATGTTTCATTACACATGGTTAATTTTGATCATTGTGATTCTCAAATGGAGAGAGTCGAAAGTTTCATAGTTCTCTCTGGTACCCTCAGATGTTTTTGATGTCGCATGGCATGCCTCACTATGGTATACCACTAAACTAGTGTGAGAAAAGGAGAACAAAATGGTTTGTGTATCATACCATATAGACTTACACATGTTGGTGAACCAACACCCTCACCTTTCACTGAGCCTATACAAGTAGTATAGCAATGTCACAAAGTTTAAGGGTGACTTCCACAAAATTTGCATATAGGATCGCACGGAAAAAAAGAAGAAATGGCATCCCTTGCCATAATTATTGACAAAAGACAATCTCATAGCACACATATGGTAGTGTCCCAGGGAGTGGATCACTGTGCCAAAGACACATACAAAGGATATTCCGACAAAGGAGGACATGATGCAGCATAGGGAATCTAGTGGGAAGGGTAAGGATGAGCTAGAGTCAGAACAAGAGGAGCAACATGAAAATGGTCACCAGGATCCTTCGGGAGGTGATGAGAAGAACAAGAGTCTGAAAAGACAGAGATAGACCAAGATGTTGTAGAGAAGAGTAAGATAGGTGCTGAAGCTGCCACAAGAAGCAAAAAGAAGCAGAAGGAAGATAAGATAAAGGACCTAACACCATTGGTCCTCACTAATGGGGACTTGGATCAGATTGACAATAGAATTTCGGAAGCAACGGTGAAATCATGGAACAAGTTAGAGGATCATTACAGTGCACTTCTAACAGGTGTCAAGGATCACATTGCAGAACTAAAATTATTGGCATAGATAGTCATATAGCTAGTACAGGCAGAGGAAAAGCTTGGAGAGGAAATACTAGTATAGCCTACACTTGTACCAAGGATAGTACCAATACATACCAGAGCCCCACTATTTGACTCTGTTGATATACAACAACAGGCCAAGAATGGAGTTGTGTGAACATGAACATTGCAGGAGTGCCACTTCAAAGATTACACAAGATGCGAGCTTCATTGTAGCAGAAGCACGACTAGGTGATCCAGGAGAGGGATCAAGTAGTAAAAAAATAATAGAAGCTAAAGGAGGTGGTCAAAGAAACATGTCGTGAGGCTCCGAAATTGATGTCTGAGAAGAGGAACCAGTGGAGGACAAGGTCATGAAGCTTGACCTTGTAGTAAAAATATACAAGGATAAGATTGCAAAAGTGCAATTTACATATGAGATGAAGATCAATGAGCTACAAATGAAGATATAGCCAACCATGCCACAAGAAGTGCGAAAGCAGAGGGAGGCCGACTTGAAGGCTGCAATGGCTAACATCTCTACAACAGTGGCATATTGTGGGAAGCTTTTGGATGAGAACTTATAGATTTGGAATTTCATGCAGGAATATCCAAATGTGTAGAAACTACAAGAGGATATTCACCAAAAGCAATAGTAGCTGGAGGAGATTCAAGAAAATATGAGGACTTTACCAATCTCATAGAAGCTCACAAATATCAGTGAGGGAAATTCCCTTGAGAAGAAGATAGAGGAACTAAGAAGAAAGAGAAAAATCTGAGAGAGAGAACTCAGCTATGGCAGGATGAGAAGCTTCAAGAGCTTCAACAGATAGAGACAACAATGATGCAGAAGGCTACAAAAGCTGCGATAGAAGCACTATTAGAGGAAGTTCGTAGTGAAGAGAAGCAAGTCACAAACATTCTGCAGTAGTTCAATAGTGCCTACAACAACATTGCAGTGAATATCAAAGGAAAATTGGCTCAGTGAATCAGGACAGGTCACATGTGAGTGTTGGGGGCCTGTTGGACGTAACCCAACTTCGACTAAATTTTGGCCAAAACTTAGCATTTTGTGGGGCAGAGCACATAGTCAAGCACATAGCAGAGTACGAAGTGGACGGCGCGGTGGATCATTTTGAATATACCGTGCGATATCGTAAGGGCTTCAGGGTTTTTGAAATCCCATCCTTTTTGTAGAAGTGCATGATTTTGTAAAGGATCAATGAGTTTTAGGACCATAGTTGCTTATTTTAGGGAATCCATGGTATTTGGACCATGGTATTTTGATGATGTAACCCTACAATGTAATAGTATATATAGGGTAAAATAATAAGAGGAGAATCATCTTTTGATCCAAATCAATGTTATGGGTGAATTATTGTGATTTGTAATTTGATAATGAAGGAGAGGTTCCACAGCTAAGTGCACAGAGGCCTGAGTTTGTATTTCAGTGCATAGACAACCTACAGCTTAGTGCAACAGTTCTTATGGACGTAGCCCTACAATGGGGTGAACCACAGTAAATTGGTGTTTTCTCTGTATATTTTGCTTTTTATCTGTTGTAGAGTAACAGTTATTATAATTTCATTTTACTTCAGTGCAGTGATGGTTTATGGTTTTATATGGCATGTTTAAGTAAGTAATATAATGTGGCGAAGTTATTTATAAGTACTAAGAATAATATAACATAATAATACCACATTTCCTAATCCTTCAAAGTTGCAGAAACTAGGTTCTGCATCCTCTCATAGTCACTTTGGGTGAGACTGTGATCTACTTGCAGATCATTGCTGAAAGGGCCAGTGATTGAGGATTTTGTTGGTGCACAGTATAGATTGAACCTCGGTCAGCCCAAACCAAGCCAACAGTCATACTCATGGTTGTACAAAATTGTGGATTTCATGATGAAGTCACAGAATATCCCTTCAGTTCGATCACTCAACAAACCCAAAGGTAGGAATAAAGTCAGGTAGAAGGTTGAAGAATACTTGGACAGACTCAGACAGGTCATTCTTATAGGTCTATTTGGGCACATCACTCCAAACATTCATATCAGTACTATTAGGGCTCATCAAACCCTAATTCAGTTTCTACATGCCCTACACAGGTCACTACATTGAATGCCTTCATTCCTGAGATTTCCTGGCCTGAAGCCTTCCTAAAATGACTCCTGAAGGGCCCGACAAAGCCTTGGTCAGTAGTAACTATGTTGCAAAGCACTTAGGCCCATTCAATCGTACTCTGCAGAGCACCTAGGCCCACTTTGACCCGCGCTAGGCAAGATTGAGAGAAATCTTCATAGGGTTCTAGAAATATTCCTACATTCTAGACCATTCTAGAAGATTCCCACCCCTTATCCTCTCCTATGAGCTCAAAATGTGATAGGGAATTAATCAAATAACCTCTTATCCTCTCATCCCTTCCTCCATGGAAACTAACTCCCAAATTTGAAAGTCATCAATGCCCAATTTATGACAAAACCACCTCCATTTCCCTATAAATTGAGCACTCATCATAGTGATTAGGGGCTGGACTTTAAAGAATTGCAAGGAGATATTATTGGTTTGAGAGTTGAAATCATAAGAAAGTATTGTTATGCTGTCGAAGTTTTGTGCTTTTGGTGTGATGAAGGATGGAACTCAAGCTAGATGAGTGACATGGGATCAGACTTCTTTGGTTGTAACTCTTCCTTCTACTTAATAAAGTTGTTTACACCTTTTCCCATATTCTTGTCTTTATGTATTATGATTATATGTGTGAATTCTTTCGATTCCATTTGCTTATAGTAGATATATCTCTTGCTTTGATTGGTTCTTGTCCTCTGTTTATGATTGCAGGTACTGATCGAGTGGTTTCAGTTCGAGAGGGAGCGATGGGAGTCATACAAAGGAGACAAAGGGAAGTGAAAGATAACAAGTAGGTCCCTTGTCTTATTTATCTTCTATAGGAAAATGTTAAACTATTTAATTCTATTGTTCTGAGTGTAGCTACCTACTTAGGGAAGTTGTGTTTATCTATAGATGCAAAATTCCACAAAACAAATTGACGACTCCATTAGGGAATGACCATCATTCCAGGTAGTTTATCCTCATAATAGTACACCCTAGTAGACTTCACTTGCTTGCATTGATCTTATTTCAGTCTTTTTGAAGTGTTTTTGGTTAAAAAATTGAGGTTAGATGTCTTTTGATTGGCCTCTCTGGCACCAACGTAGGCTTGGTTAGGGGACAATGCTCTGTAGAGCACCCTTGGCTTAGAGACAGTGCTCTGCATCACAGTTACTCCCACTCTGACCTATTCTAAATCTCCTTAAGCTTAAAAACCCATATTTGGCTTGGAGTTTTCCAATTTTTCTTTTGAAGTTGTTTGTTTAATGATCAATGTTTTTATGGTTCTGAAATCAACTTGTATCTGTTCTCCCAGCCCTACTTTGACCTTAATTATTTAGTTTTTCTTAAGAGTTTTCTTTATAATTATAAATTCAATGTCAAAATTAGTTTATATCAATTAGTCTTTTCTAAAAAGGAAGTGTTGTAAAGTCTTCATTTCTTTGAAAAATAAATTGTTGTAAATTCTTTGTTTCTTGTGAAAAGTATTGATTGATTGTTTGTGCATCTAGTTCCTTTTTGCTCATCTAAACACTAAAGGGACTGAAAAGAAGAACTTGCATTTTGCATATTGTAGTTTGTGAATGATTGATAGGAATAGCTAGGGAAATTGAGTTAGGTTTTCTCTTTGCTCTTTGTTAAAGATCTGATTGCTCTATCCCTTACTAGCTACAATTTTCATTGTTAATTGAATGGAAGAATGTTTCTCATGTTAGTTGCATTCTAAGAATTACAAACATACATTGCCTGGTGAACGTTGAAAGGAAAATTCATAAGTAGATTAACTTAAAAGTTATCTCAATTAACCTAATGGAGCATTGTAACTTAATGCATAACATTTATAGGTCTAGGCTAGAGACGTGTTCCAACATCGTGAAACATAACAATTGTCACTAACTTGTCTGTGATATATTCCGAGCGTGATACCTCGTTCCATGTACGTAAGTATATAGTAGCTCATCCACATACTTTTGGGTATATAAGGTGATGTTACAGCACATAAAGTATAAAGGAATGCTCTCACTGTGTAGTTTCACATTAGACAGCGCTAACATGGATTGGGCCTCCACATAGTTTCAGGTATATATGGGAGGACTACATTAGGTTGCTATCCATCCTTAGGTAACTGAGTCGATCGCCTTGTACACTATGATATGCCGAACACAACATTCAGGGAGATTTCCTGCACATATGTTAAGTACTTGGTTTACTGAGGCAGTATATTGCAATTCACAGTTGCTTGGTAACCCTTTTGACTAGATTATCCTTCTTTTGTTTTGTTATGTTATTTTGATTAAAATAAAATTATTTGACCATGGATAACATCCTCCATGCTCACTCCTTAGTTGATCTTAGGTTGAGACATATCGAAATAACTCCGAAGTCCACTGATCAAGGAATTCCTTTTGATGGGAATCCTAGTCCTTTTCCTCCTTTCGAAAATATTGGTGCTCCTTATATGGCTACATTGTCCCTTCCGGGATTTACCATTGGCTTGCCAGTATCGTTGTTTTCAACCTCCTTGGTTCAAAATTTCATTATTTCTCTGCAATCGAGTACTCCTCCAACTGGACAAAATCAACCTCCAGTTGATCCTAAAGTTGACCCTTTGCCTTCTTCCTCGGTTTTTTCTTCCTCCCCTTCTTCCCCTTCGCTTGGTGAAAGTATTGACACTAGTAACTAGGTGGCTAAGAAGAAGAATAAAGGGAAGAAGAAGAAGAAGAAAATTCAACAGGGGGAAACCAAGCAACCATTGCTTTGAATGCAACTTCTAATGAGAAACTGTACAATAAGCCTCACAAAGTTTGTTATCCATGCAAAGGTTGTACGGGAGACCATATTCTTAGAAATTGTCCTAATATTCCTTAGATCTTAGAAGAATGGTCTTCTTGTTCACATCATCCTGTGTCATCAAATTCTATATGTTAGCCCCCTAATTTTCTCTCTTTTTTCCATTTTCCCCTTCCTAAATCATAACCATTTACCACTGTTTTACCTCTCTTATACACCGTCATATTGCACCAGTCCAAGCACGGTGACATATTTCGTATAAACTTTAATTTTCATACTTTTAATTTAACTTAGCATTAATTAATCATTTATTACATGATTTCTCACTTTTAATCACTCTTTGTAACTTATCGATATCTCTAATGTTTATTTGGTAGTTAGAGTACTTACCATGACCGTTGATCCTAGTGCAGGATTGGATCTTGCACTGTTACCAGCACAACAAATCCTTGCAGCAGATTCGAACCTCCTTGATCACCACCTCGTTTTGAGCAGCTTCAACCATGACAGCATGATCGATCCAAAGGCAATTGAGATTGAATCTGTGAAGAACGAAAGCTAGAGATTGGCTACGGCCAGTTTTTCTAGTTGCCTAATTTTGAAGGCCGAAAAGCTAAATTCTGCATTTGGTTATGTAATCAGTTGGATGATTTATTTTGGCCTTTGGCCAAAGATCTCTATAATGTAGAATGTAAATAGGACTAAGGGGAGTTTTTTTTATAGAATAGAGACACAGCCAGAGAGGTGGTAACAGGTTGTTGTATTTTGTTATTGCCCGAATCTGGGCTGGACGATGTATTAACGTATGTACTTGCCTCAATGAATTAATAAAAGGGAGCTCTGCCTCATGTTTTACAAATTGTGTTTCTGTATTTGAGCTGATGAATTGACTAAAGTACTGAGAAGCATTTTTATTTAAAATGGAAATGCACTGGTTGGCTAAGGCCCAGCCAACCCAGCACGTTTATCCCATTTCTTGTTTCCTATAATTTGTGTTTACATTGTTAAGTGTGATTTAATTTTAAGCACATGCATTCCTGTTTGAATGAAAGTAGATCCATTGTGTGAAGTAGATAAATTTCCTTTCCTGCACTTGATTTCATATTGGTTTCCTCTGCTTGGTCCAAGCAAGAGAAATAAACCTGCACCAGTGCACGTTGGTGTAATATTTCCTTTTCTGTAATTCTGTTTGGTTGGTTTTCCTCTCCTGGTCCAAGCAGGAGAAATGAACCTGCACTAGTTCACATTGGTGTGATGCAACAAACCCTCTTAGTCTACTTCTCGCAATATTCTTTCTTTCATGCTTATGACAGGATAAATGTATATGGATTGTTTTTTTATTCCTGCATTCTGTCAAGATCAAAAACATCCATTTTTATGTGTGCAATTTGATTTCATAGTATAATAGCATTTGCAATAACTAAACACTCATTTTAAGAATTAATTGCTAAGTGCAAGAAGCTCTGATCCGGTGCAAGAACTAGTTTCTTGCCATGGGGTCTGAGTGCTTTGAACATGGAAAAGTTCAAGCCCTTGCAATAAGTAAAAAAAAGCCTTTAGTAAAGACACCATTTATACTTTCTGCATAAATCTCTATTATTGCACTAGTGCAAGCAGACTGCAATAGTACAGGACAGATTAGTGCAAGAAGGAAATCTCTAAAGGAGCAGGTTTAAGGTCCCATCTGATGAGACTGCTAAGCGTCTCTGCTAAAGAAAAACACACACTCAATAGTTAAACAATAATTAGCTAGAGTGATTTCCCTTTATCTTTAATTCTATCTTGCAAATGCATTCTTCCTTGTTCCAGTCTTAGATTATTTCGATGGTTCAAGTTGCCTTTTTCTCTTTTTAGTTTGATTCTACAATCCTTCCTTTAAACAAAGTAGGGATTTATATTAGAAAGATTCATACCATCTCTGGCATTGACTGTGCTTTTTCTCTAAGTTTACGGATTCCCTGGGTTGACAAATTAAGTGTTGAGGAGTTTTCTTAAGTGTAATTCCTACACCCAACACTATAGATCATGATGGTGACACACCATCAACTAGTGGTAGTAAATTTCATGGAAATAATGGTAAATTTAAGTTTCCTTGTAGGTTATGTGAACGGAATCACCCCATTAACCTTTGTCCCTATTTGGACGAAGCCAAAAAAGTCTTGGATAACAGTCCTACTTCTCTGCAGCGACTTCCATCTAGTTACAAGAGACTCTCCCTCAATCCTTCACTAGTTGATGAAGTGACTGACCAAAATCAACCGTCCGTCAAACCCACTCTCTCTAAATGTGAATCCTATGAGTCTATACCTGACCAATCATAGGTCAAGGTAATAGTTGACCCGATTTCACCTTTAGTTAATTGTACCTTTCACGTAGAGAGTGAGTATCATACCACTCAGGTTCTCTTTGTTTCTTCATATTCCAATGAGCTTGGAGGCAACCCTCCTGTTCCATTAAGGAGGAAAATCCTCCCATTATCATAACTCAAGGGGGGTAATTCCCCCGTTCTTACGGTACCCCCTCTAAGTAGTTTGGTCACTTCCTTTGATTTCAATCAACTGGTAGGATGATGTATTCCTTCTTATGTGCCTTTCCAAATCATAGTATAGGTTTGTAGTATGATTGTACCCAACACTATTATAGATGAAGGTTCATCTGTGAGTATCCTTTCCTCCACTGCTTAGCAGGCACTCGGTTCACCGCCACTTGTGCTTGTTACCCAGAATCTGTTGGCTTTTAATAAAGGAACCAATCAACCATTAGGGATCCTTCCTCAATTGCCTATTACTTTGGGAGGAAAAATTGTTTATCTCAATGCGATGGTAGTCCCAGGCCCTATAGATTACAATTTACTTCTTGGGAATGACTATGTTTTTGACATGGGATATATTGTTTCAACACTCTTTCGAGTGATGTGTTTTCCACATGAAGGAAAAATTATTACCATTGAGCAGCTTTCATTTCCTAGTCCAAATATGGCTTCCAATCAACCATCTTCCCTAAATGGTCCTTTTGTCACAATGGTATCTTCCCCACAATGGGTCAATTATGTGGCAACCAGTTCCATGCCCACATCAACTAACCATCAATTCTGTGATGTTGCGCATTATGTAATGAGGGCATTGGAACCAGATCCATCTAATTTATTCCTTTCTATGTATCCCTTCCAGTGCATTGTTCTCCCATCTGATGAGAACCTCTTGGAAGTCATGACCTCTTATGGGTCGTGATCAAGGAATCATGAGGATAGTTCCTTGCCTTGTGTCAACCTCATTAAAAAATGAAACAAGGAATATGAGGATAGTTCGTTGTCTTGTGTAATCCTTGTTAAAAAATGAAACAAGGAATAAGAGGATAGTTCCTGGTCTTGTGTCAACCTCATTAAAAAATGAAACAAAGGGTATGAGCATAGTTCCTTATCTTGTGTCAAGCTTGTTAAAAAATGAAACAAGGAATATGAGGATAGTTCTTTTACTGTGTCAACCTCATTAAAAAATGAAACAGGTCCTTGAGCATAGTTCCTTATCTTATGTCAGGCTCGTTAAAAAAATGAAACAAGAAATATGAGGATAGTTCCTTGTATTGTGTCAAGCTCGTTAAAAAATAAAGCAAGGAATATGAGCATAGTTCGTTGTCTTGTGTCAAGCCTGTTAAAAAATGAAACAAGGAATATGAGAATAGTTCCTTGTGTTCTCTCAAGCTCATTGAAAAATGAAACAAGGAATATGAGCATAGTTCCTTGTCTTGTGTCGAGCTTGTTAAAAAAAGAAGCAAGGAATATGAGGAAAGTTCTTTCACTGTGTCAACCTCATTAAAAAAATGAAGCAAGTCCCATGAGCATAGTTCCTTGTATTTTGTCAAGCTTGTTAAATTATGAAACAAGGAATATGAGGAAAGTTCTTTCACTGTGTCAACCTCATTAAAAAAATGAAACAGGTCCCATGAGCATAGTTCCTTGTCTTGTGTAAAGCTCATTAAAAAATGAAACAGGTCACACGAGCATAGTTCCTTGTCTTGTGTCAAGCTCGTTAAAAAGTGAAACAATGAATATGAGGAAAGTTCTTTTACCTATGTCAACCTCATTAAAAAAATGAAACAGGTCCCATGAGCATAGTTCCTTGTCTTGTGTCAAGCTCGTTAAAAAATGAAACAAGGAATTTGAGCAGAATTCCTTGTTTTGTGTCAAGCTCATTAAAAAATGAGACAAGGTCCCCTGGAGAAAAGTTCCAAGATGAGTATTTGAAGATCTCATAAAATCCTAGTCGAGTCTTTCACTTGAGCTCTTAAATGAACCTTCATTCCATCCACCTGATAGCCATGAGTAGTCTACTTAGGTGAATGCAATGAAGCAAGGGGGGCATGCATCTAGAATAGAGTCACCATGCTGGGGGCATGTAAACCAATCTCAAGCATAATTTTCATTTCAAGCTTGTGTAAAAATGAAACTAAATCCAAGCATAGTTTTTTGTTTCAAGCTTGTGTAAACATGAAACTGAATCCAAGCATAGTTCCCTATGGTTCAAGCTTGTGTAAAAATGAACCCATCCCCATTTTAACCCTCATGATTGCCATTCTGTCAACATCTTCCATCAGATGAGCCTTGGTATCTTCTCCTTCCATCATCACTATCTGCTTGGCTGATCATATGCTTTCACTTGGTTGTTTTACCCTTTTTGAGGAACAGTTGCAATGAGTGGTCTTATTAGCCAGCCTCTTCACATAAATCAACATGTTTTGAGAAGTTCCAACATCACCGGAACTAGTTTCTATCCTAGACGCCACTCATTCCTCAAAGCGGAGTCCTCTTTAAGCTCTTTTCAGATTCTCAAAATATAAAAAGATCGTCAAGCGCTTGTCCTTTTTAGCTCATAAACTAATTGGAAACGAAATCTACTCAGTATAAGTTTAACCCTTTTCTAAACTAAGATAGATTACTTATGAAAAAGGAGTACATTGATCGAACATGGTTAATATGTTCTCCCTCGTATTATTTTATGCTTTTTCAGAATTGAGAGACAAATCTATGAAAAAGAACTTGTGGAGTTTTCTTTTTGTCCCTTTTCAAACTCTCTAAACATGAAAAGGGCCGAGTTATCATTGTCGTTAAACTCATTAAAACATCAAATAGCGACAAACTTGTCCATCATGACAAGACCAAGTTTCACTGTCGCTAGACTCGTTAAAACATCACATAGCGATGGATTCACCCGAAGGGTGGAATTATACAACAAGCATATGTTATCCTCCTCAAGCTTGATAAAAAATAAAGAGGTATTGGTTAGCAATGACTAGGGAAAATGGAAAAGGGGTAAACCACTTTATGGTAGCAGGTCACTCTTGAACATGACATTTTCACTTCAAATCTATGACTACTTGGGTTGGCTTACCTGCTTGATGGTTATCACACCCATGGTCTATCATACCATCCATTACTTTGGTTTTGGGTCAATGCTATGAATTCATTTAGTGTCACAAGTCACTTCTTGTCGACATTAGCACATTATCCAAGAAGTTGACTTAGAAATACCCTTCCAGTACCTTGAATATTGCATACATCAATGGCAGGTTTCTCGCTTCCGAAAATAGGTTGACATCACTAGCCTTCGACTGAAAGACTTTGTATGGTGTTCGGTATTAAAACATCCATTCACACCATGCATAATGTACTGCAGTACCTTGAGGATCATTATCATTATTGGTGATTTCTCTCACATCTGTTAACAGCTTATATCATTGGCTGGTAATCACAGGGTGTCTTCCCATGTTCGAGTTCAGATCACATATTCACATGGTTAGACTCGTACTTGAGTGAATGAGTGAACGAGATAGAAGACCCTAGATCTAGTTTCATCCATCTGGGCTACGATTTTAGGAGAGTACTAAATCATCTGTACAACAGCTTTACACAAATGGTTATCCTATCATGGGTCTCTAACTATAGACAACTATCAGATTTATGTACATGTAATGAAAAGTTTATATGCTGAGCATGGGTATGCCTTCCCTCAGAGATCCATGAAAAATCCAAAATATCATGATATTATGTATTGTAATTGATGCAGGTCACCATCTGCTTCAAAACCTCCTCAACACATCGTAAAGCATATCACTCGACATTATCATTTTTGACTTCATGATTTAGGGGGTAGCTGTTATAGGTCTATTTGGGCACATCACTCCTGATCTGATAATCACACTATGAGTAACCTTAGTTAAATATTTATTAAATGAAGGTATTACAGACTGATATGTTCGTGTGTGTGTCTATGTTATTTAAGCAACGGATCGATCAAATTGCAAATACACAGACACTTGAAATGGAAAACAGCAAAGAAACACAGTAAGAAAATACAAGAACACAAGAAATTAATAAGGAGTTCACCCTATCCTCCAGGGCTACATCTCCGGTCCAGCTCTCAGTGGTGGCCTTCTTTTATTGTGTCTTGAAGCAGAGAATTACAATGAAGGAGCTCAATATGAGTCTCTTGAAACAGACTAGCTTGGCAGGGTGGTTCTTGGATTCCCCAAGCCGCTGGAGTACACAGACTCTCTTCCTTACCAGCTCTTTAACCCCTCTGGTCTAATAGATCCTCTCAGGGATGGCTTGAATCTCTCAAGCTCTTTGGTGCTCGATGTTACCTTTGGTCTGCTCAGCCCTCTGCCTTCTTTCTGCTTTTTGCTTCACTCGTTCTTTTCTCTTTGCTGTCTTTTGTCTTTGATGTTCTGTCTTTCAGTTCCTGACTCCCTCTGTCCCTTATCTTCTATCTGGTCTATACATGGCTTTAAAGCCATTCGAGCTCATGGCAGTTTGCTTCCTCTTCCACCTCTGTCAGATCGCCTGCTTGTAGTGGCGCTTGGAGTTCCCTGTTTCGGCGTCATCATCAAGCTCTCAGGGATGGCCACTTGTCCTCCTGAAAACTGTGCCAACTTGCCTCGTCAATTCATTTTTTAAATTACGTTATGGAATGAGTCATTTGCCAGCGTGGTGGTCAATTCGGACTTCAAATTATTTCATATCGCAGCTTAATCCCTCATCAATTCCATCTTCTCCATCGGGTGCGATCTCAGCCATTAGATCTGGAGCCCCCAGATCCGACGCCATTCGCTCATCCCGCACGGTTGACTAGCTCAACCATTAGCACACAATGAGCAGTGGTTTCCTCTCTCGTCCACTTGCCACACGTCAAGCGCTGAGTGGAATCACTCCTTTTCCATCGAAACTGCTTACCACCCATGGATGCCCCCGATCAATACCACTGGTTTTGGAGCAAGTCCCACCTTTAGCACTTAGCCTTTTGTCCCACGATTTTCCTAGCTCCCACGTGACCGAGTGCTTAGGGCTTCTCCATTTTGAGGGTTTTCACCCAGCGATGCGCAATATCACACATCAAAAACTGCCTCTGTTTCCTGATCTAGGGCTCCAAGGGGTTAATTTTGCCTCTCGCGTAGTCTCCATGGGCCTCAGTCAATGCGCTTTGACCAAGGTCCTCGTCACTCCATGCTGGCTGCCATTTCCACTGGTTTAGAGGTGTTCTTGATCACTATTTTAAATCCTTTGAAGTCTGTCCTGACCTGATGCAGCCATGGCTCTGTTAATCATTCTTTATGGATCCAATTCATATCATGGCCTTCCCATTGAAAAGCTTTTGGACCACCAAAAGTTGGTTTTTTTTCAAGCATATACTAAGTGAGGGTACTGCTGTCTCACTTGCCCAATCTCAATCCAGTTTGCACTCCTCGGCTTCGAACCTTTGAGTCCAATTCTAAGATACTCAACATCTCCTTTGCATGTTGTCCTCACCTTCATGTCCAGCACTGTGTCTTCCTACAATTCATTTAGATATTCAGGTAGCAGGTCATCAATAGAAGGCAATTGACTCTGCTCTTCGGGATCCTCAATTAGAGAAGGTTCAAACAATCTCAAGCAATCTACATTGCCGACTGAGTAGATGTGCATGTAAGCTGGTAGATCAAGGCGAAAAGCATTTTCACCAATCTTCTCAAGTATCCTAAAGGGTCCATACCTGATAAGCTTTAGCTTTTTACCTTCACCTTACATCCTATCCTTGCTGATATATAGCCAAATCTGGTCACCAACTTGGAAACTATGCTCCATCTGATGCTTGTCATGCCTTGCCTTGTATTTGGCTTGGCTCTTTTCCAACTGTTCCTATACTACCTAATGGATCTCCTGGATCTGTTCAATGAACCTAGCTGCCTTGTCCACATCACTATGTCCATTAACTGTGGTATCTTTACCAAAAACAAAATCTAAAGGAGACCTTGGTATGAAACCAAAACGGATCTCAAAAGGAGATCTCTATGTCGAAGAGTGTTTTGCTTTGTTGTAAGCATGCTGCACATAACACAAAAATTCATCCCAAAGCTTAGGATATTTGCTGCAATATCCTCTGAGTAACTGGATCATTGTCCTGTTAACTACTTCTATTTGGCCATCGGTTTGTGGATGAAAAGCTATGCTTTTCTTCAATTGGGTGTCCATTAGCTCCCACAGACTTGACCAAAACTTCCCCACAAATCAAGTGTCTCGATCAGATATAACAGAATTGGGTAATCCAAAATGAACCCATACATGTTTAAAGAATAGTTTTACAATTTGTTCAGCTGTAATCTATTTATTACAAGGTATCAAAATACACATTTTTCTAAACCTATCCACAACCACATATAGATAATCATGACCCTTCCCAGATTTAGGTAGTCCTCCAACAAAGTCCATGGAAATACTTTCCCAACGGTGAGAAGGAACTGGTAATGGAGTGTACAAGCCTAGTTTTCTATTGTTGGGCTTTCTTTTAGCACACATAGTACACCCTCTTACATATCTAGAAACTGTCTCATTCATTTTCGCCCAATAACAAAATCTTTACAGCTGTGCAACTATTTTACTTACCCCAAAGTGACCTGATATCAGAGAAGTGTGTGCCTCTCTAATTATCTTTACTCTCTCAGTTTGTGGAATGTAGAGTTTCCCACAATGATATAAGAGTCGATCCTTTACATGATAATCCAATTCTTCTACTCTCTTGCCTCGACTTAAAGTTGCATATACATCGTTAAAGTCTATATCTTGAGCATATCATTCAATGTAGCTTTCATGTAGTACAGAATCATGCTTAAGTATAGTAGATGCATTTATAATGGGTCTAGATAACATGTCTGCAACTTTGTTATGTCTGCCATTTTTATATCTGATGACTAAATGAAATTGTTGTAGAAAACCCATCCACCTGTAGTGTCTTGATTGCTGCAACTTAGTCTGGGAGTGTAGTTATTGAAGTGGTTAATGATTAGTATGTATTACTCTCTTTTCCCATTAAGTAATGTTTCCACTTTTTCACACTCTGAACTAATTCATACAATTCTTTATCATATGTAGGATAATTAACTACCGCTGGATTAAAAGTCTCAGAATGATAACATATGGGTTTATCGTGCTGTGTCAACACTGCTCCCATGGCATAGTCACTGGAATTTGTTTGGATCTCAAATCGTCTTTGTAGATCAGGCAGTGCTAGTACAAGTTCTATACTAATCTTTTCTTTCAAGGTGTCGAAGGCTTTCTGATGTTTGCCTCCCCACTGAAATATCTTGTTCAATCCTGTCAAAGAATGTAAGGGAGCTGCAATTGAGGAAAAGTTAGAGATGAACTTCCTCCAATATTGTGTTTCTCCTAAGAAGCTTCTCACTTCTGTAGCAGACTTGGGTTTAGGCTAGTTTACAATGACTGCCACTTTAGAGGGATCTATTTTTAATTCACCACCAACTACTATATGACCCAAATAATTTAGAGATGTTTTTCCAAACTCACATTTTGTGATTTTAACATAAAGTTTTTCTCTTTTCAAAACATCTAATGTCTGTTTAACATGCTTTAAGTGTTCTTCCCACGTTTTACTAAAAATCAGAATGTCATCCCGATACATAATAACAAAATCATCAAGAAAAGGCTTGAGTACATCATTCATTAATCTCATGAAAGTAGCAGGGGAATTGGTCAAGCCAAAAAGAATAACTAGCCACTCATACAATCCCTGCTTTGTTTTGAAAGAAGTCTTCCATGCATCTTGCTCTGCAACTCTGACTTGATGGTATCCACTATACAAATCCAGCTTGGTGAAATAAACAGCTTCCTTTAATTGATCTAAAAGATCATCTATGTGAGGAAGGGGATAACGATTTTTGATTGTTATCTTATTCAGTGCTCAGTAGTCAATGCACATTCTCCACGAGCCATCTTTCTTTCTCACCAAAATGATTGGTTACCACATGGTGATGGGCTAGGCCTGATGAACCCCTTCTTGAGCAACTCCTACACCTGCTTCTTCATTTCAGCATTCTCTAAAGCAGACAACCTGTACATTCCAATGTTAGGCAATTGAACATCTTGCTACAAAATAATATCATGTACTATTTCCTTTTCAGGTGGCAGGCCTTTATGTTCTTGAAATAGGACATCATCCTCTGAAACAATCTTTTCTATATCAGCTTGTTTCTTAGCATTACAACCCTCAAATACATTGGTTTTATCAGGTTTCTTTTCCTTACAACCATTAGTAAGAATTGTTTGCATGAATTTATCATTCTTTTCATCTGCCCTGAGTTTATGAGAGTATAGTTATTCTTAAGCTTGTGAACTCTTACAAAGTATTTGATTCCATCTTTAACAAGTAGATACTTGTTCTCATCTCTATAGAAAATAGTTTTTCTATCATACAAGTAAGGACTTCTTAAAACAATTCCACATATATCTAAAGGAATTATGCCTAACTCAACCGCATCTACAAATTCTAACCCAAAAGAAAACTTGAGTTTTCAGTATCTAGTCACTTGTAGTTGTGCTTTATCATTCAACCATCCTAATGGGTATGGTTTCTTGTGAGGTGTAGTTTCTAATCCTAGTTTCTTTACAATTGCTTCAGAAATCAAATTTACTTGTGAGCCACTATCAAACAAAGTATCAACCTTTTGATGTTTGGAAACAACTCGAATATGGAAAATCTCAAGTCTTTTTCTCTCATGTTCTTCATCAATAATAGTTTGAGCAGAATTACTAGTAGATGGTTCAGAATTCTTACCTTTTATACCTATGGCTACAATGATTGTTTCATCTCTCGAGTCTGACCCCAAATCTTTCTGAATAGCTATAGCAGTCTTCTTCATTTTTCCCTCAGACTTCTTAGGTCTCATCTCTAGATGCAGAATACAACAGTGCTCATCCTCATGCCCGTCCTTTTTACAGTGAGTGCATGAAGCTTTGCCTTTCTATGCAGTGTTAGCCTTCCTTGCTTTCCACTTCTGCTTTCTTTTCTCCTTGCTCTTGCTTGCAGTGGGTTGGGATGGTCCCGCAACTTCTGGATTTCCATTCTTTACTCTAGCTTCTAGATGAGTAGCTTGTACAGATACCTCATTTATACTAGTGGGATTAAACATGAGGATGGTATGCCTCATGTAGCTGTGTAGACCACTAATGTACTTCAAAAGAGTCTCTGGTGAGTCTAATGAGATCCCTAGGATCAATGCTCTCTTTCTAAATTCTTGAGTGTACCCTTGCACACTTTTCCCTTTCAACTGCCGAAGACTTTGCCAACTCATCATGGCTTGTTGCATGTAGGCCAATGGATAGAACTACTTCTTGATTTCAAAAACAAAGTCACTCCAGACAAAGATAGTTTTACCATGTCATTTCATCTCAGCTTGGGTTCTACCTTTCCACCAAACCAAGGTAGTGCCTCCTAGGCGTAGGCTTGCTAGCTGAATTTTGCTCTTGTTTGAGTCGATTCTTTGCACTGTGTAATACAGATCAATTTGTCTAATCCAATTGTCCAACTTTTCAACATTTAGCTCTCCATCATATATAGGTAAGACAAATTTAACATATAGCTTAATCAAAGATGCTTTCTTATTGTGCACAGGGCTATTAGGAGGTGTGAGAAAGCTTTCCTCTTTCCCTTTTTCTTTTGAGTGGTCATGGGAATGAGACTCATCTTCTTCTTTGTCTTGTTTAGAACCTGATGAATCTTCATCCTTATGCTTTCTAAAGTCCCTATACATTTCTTCTACCATATACTTTATAGCTAGGAAAATCTCTATGAATTGAGGGTCTGGCCCCATAGAACCTTCCTCTGACATTGTCTTCTGAGGATAGACTCTCCCAATTTTAGGATTAGTTTTGACCAACTCTCCTTCTCCTAATTTGAGCTTTGATCTAGTGAGCATTCAACAGCTAAACCAACACAAGCTTGTCTAACCTTACAACCTAAAGCTTTGATACCACTTGATCTAATAATCATCCTATGAGTGACCTAAGTTAAAGATTTATTAAATGAAGGTATTACAGACTCATATGTTGGTGTGTGTGTCTATGTTATTTAAGCAATGGATCAATCAGATTGCAAATACACAGACACTTGAAATGGAATACAGCAGAGAAACACAGTAAGAAAATACAAGAACACAAGAAACTAATAAGGAGTTCACCCTATCCTCTAGGGCTACATCTCCGGTCCAGCTCTCAGTGGTGGCCTTATTTTATTGTGTATTGAAGCAGAGAATTACAATGAAGGAGCTCAATATGAGTCTCCTGAAACAAATTGGCTTGGCAGGGTGGTTCTTGGATTCCCCAAGCCACTAGAGTACACAGACTCTCTTCCTTACCAGCTCTTTGACCTCTCTAGTCTGACAGATACTCTTAGGGATGGCTTGAATCTCTCAAGCTCTCTGGTGCTCGATGTTGCCTTTGGTCAGCTTGGCCCTCTTCCTTCTTTCTGTTTTTTTCTTCACTAGCTCTTTTCTCTTCATTGTCTTTTGTCTTCGGTGTTTCGTCTTTCGGTTCCTGACTGCCTCTGTCCTCTGTTTTCTATCTGGTCTATACATGGCTTTAAATCCATTCAAGCTCATGGTGGTTTGCTTCCTCTTCCGACTTCGTCGAATTGCCTGCCTGTAGCGGCACTTGGAGTTCCCTGTTTCAGTGCCATCATCAGGCTCTTAGGGATGGCCACTCGTCCTCCTGCAAACTGCGCCAGCTTGCCTCGTCAGTTCATTTCTTCAGTTACATTATGGAATGAGTCATTTGCCACCGTGGAGATCAATTCAGACTTCAAATTCTTTCATATCGCGGCTTAATCCCCAGTCAATTCCATCTTCTCCATCGGGCATGATCTCAACTGTTAGATCTGAAGCCCCCAGATCTGACACCATTTGCTCGTCCCGCATGGTTGACTAGCTTGACCGTTAGCATGCGATGAGTAGTAGTTTCCTCTCTCCTTTGTTTGCCACGCATCAGCTGTTGAGTGGAATCACTCCTTTTCCATCGAAACTGCTTACCACCCATGGACACCCCCAATCAATACCACCGGTTTTGGAGCAAGTCCCGCCTTTAGCGCTTAGCCTTTTGTCCCACAGTTTTCCTGACTCCCATGTGACCGAGTGCTCAAGGCTTCTCCATTTTGAGGGTTTTCAAATCATGCATCAAAAATTTCCTCTGTTTCCTGATCCGAGCCTCCCAGGGGCTAATTTTTCCTCCCACGCAGTCTCCATGGGCCCCAGTCAGTGTGCTTTGACCGAGGTCCTCGTCGTTCCACGCTGGCTGCCATTGCCACTAGTTTAGATGTGTTCTTGATCACTGTTTTAAATCCTTTGAAGTCTGTCCTGGACTGGCGTAACCATGGCTCTGTTAATCATTCTTTATGGATCCAATTCGGATCAAATCCCAACATTCAGATCAGTACTATTAGGGTTCATCAAACCCTAATTCAGTTGCTACATGCCCTAGACAGGTCACCACATTGAATGCCTTCATTCGTGAGAGTTTCCTGGCTTGAAGCCTTCTTGAAATGACTCCTTAAGGGACCAACGCAGCCTTGGTTAGGGGTAACTATGTTGTAGAGCACTTAGGCCCATTGAAGCCTTCTCTATGGAGCACCTAGGCCCACTTTGACCTACACTAGACAAGCTTGAGTGAAATCTTCATAGGGTTCTAGGAATATTCCTACTTTCTAGACCATTCCAGAAGATTCCCACCTCTTATCCTCTCCTATGTTCTTTAAATTGGATAGGGAATGAATCAAATAACCTCATATCCTCTCATCCCTTCCTCCATGGAAACTAACTCCCAAATTGGAAATCCATTCAATGCCCAATTTATGACAAACTACCTCCATTTCCCTATAAATTGAGCACTCATCATAGTGATCAGGGGATGGACTTTGAAGAATTGCAAGGATTTATTGTTGGTTTGAGGTTTGAGATCATAAGAAAGTATTGTTATGCTATCGGAGTGTTGTGCTTTTGGTGTGATGAAGGATGGAACTCAAGTTGGATGAGTGACATGGGATCAGACTTCTTTGTTTGTAACTCTTCCTTCTACTTAATAAATTTGTTTACACCTTTTCCCATATTCTTGTCTTTATGTATGATGATTATGTGTAAATGATTTCGATTCAATTTTATTATAGTAGATAGATCTCTTTATTTGATTGGTTTTTGTCCTCTGGTTATGATTACAAGTACTAATCGAGTGGTTTCAGTTCAAGAGGCAGCAATGGGAGCCATACAAAGGAGACAAAGGGAAGCAAAGGATAACAAGTAGGTTCCTTGTCTTATTTATCTTCTACAGGAAAAGGTTTAACTCTTTAATTCCATTGTTCTAAGTGTAGCTATGCACTTAAGGAGGTTGTGTTTATTCGTAGATGCAAAATTCCACATAACAGTTGCCACTAAGGAATATCTAGAGGTTAACAAGCATAATATGGAGAAGTACATTGGTGGACCTGTCTAGATCAATACCGTGTTTCTCCTGTTGAAGAAGGAAACTCAGATCAGTTCGAAAATAGTCTACCTAGATGCAATGGAGGCTATAATTTATTTGTAGTCTAATCCCATCACACAATATGCAGCTTGGTAGTGCCATGTAACTGAGAAACTACAAGTTGAAGTGGTTGAGCTAGAGTTTCCCCAAACTCAATCTTGATTTGTTTTGTCTTATTAGGATGTCTAGTTGGCTCTACCCATTTTTGTCTTATATAGGTATGGGCATATTGGAATATTATTTTGTAATTAATTATAAGTGAAATTCCAAGTGTCAATTGTGGAATGTGAAAATTCATTTTGTAATGAAGTCCAAAGGTCATGGTTGAGGGAAGTCAAAGAGTCATGAGGGAAGTCCAAGAGTCATAAAGGGGAGAGAATTAGTCATCTCATTCTCTATAAATATACCATCATAACTCATGTAGAGGGATTTTCACTTAGGATTAGAAGCTTGGGATTTTTTTTGAGAGCCTTGTCTTCTCCTTAGCATAGAGGGAGTATCTTTCTTTGGAGGAGAATGTGTTGCCTTCATGCTCCACTATTGGGACTAGTGGTTTGGAAATTGTATATTTATGTTTGGGACATTCACTTTAATAAAAGCTCAAAGCTGACACATTTTGATGCATATGTTGTGAATATAGTAGGACTACTCTTGTTATGTTTGCAATATACGTTATTTCATTTATGCTAATGCTTATGAACTATTTAATTTTCATTAGTATGAATCTTGTTGAATGTATGTTGTTATATATTTCAATCATGGTTATCTTGTGAGATGTTTTGCAGTCTAAGTCATGATTCCTTTTATGCTCGTGTTTTCCTTTCAAGATGCATACTATTACAGCTTCTAAGGAGCTCAACCACTTTCTCTTTCTCGTGTTATAACCTTTCATGTATTGCACTTGAATCTTCATATAGATATAAACTTTTTTCACCAAAGTCATGAATACATCATCCTATGCATTATCGTAACCAAGGTATACCACTAAGACTGACTATTTTGGAAACCAGGACGTATTATGGATGGGGCTCCTACTCCAAATGGTGTTAGGTCTAATTGGGATTTCATATTGGGGATACCCCCTGAATGGTGGAGGGTCCAACACCATTAAAAAGTAGCCATATTTAAATATGTGTGTCCATATTTAAATATGTGAATGATGTGGCCAAAACACCAACCATTGGTCCTCTTAATAACAACTTCAAAGATGGCCATTCCAATAATACTAGCCACTTGTTCAGATAATATGTCCCATTAGTCAATTCTTTTGAATATGTTGGCCTTGTTATGTTACCATTAACCAAATTAGTTGTCCTTTTAATGATAAAAAACAAATCTACTATTAAATCTCTCAAATATAATTTCAAAATGGAAATTTATTGTTGGCGGAAATATTTAAATTAAGTTTGACCAAGGGTTCGACCTATGGTGCCAACGAAAGTCTTTGCATAGTATGGAACTTTGCCATAATTTTCACTCCCTTGGATTGAAGGAGCATCTCACCTGAGGTGCGCCAAAACCATAGAAAGATGTAAGGGATCTAGATTTAATTATCTAAGAAACTTGCACAACCATTAAAAAATTCATTCACAACTAGTCAACTGATTCATTTAACTGGAAAGAAACATTTGTGGAAAATTTAAAAGGGGCCACAAAATACACAGATAATTGGTAGAACTTGCATTCTCTTTTTATTATTAGAATAGATGAGCTAGATTACAGTAGAATTTATCCCTTACAACTTCCGGCACTTTACATACTTGCGGCCAACAATAAAATTCAAAACAACTATCAAAATGGATCGATAAATATTCCGATATGCATACAAGAAGTCGTTCTACCATATAACCTAGATCCTTAAAATTACAACAAATTCTAACTTTGTAGAACATTTCAAATTCTACAACACTATCTGAATTGCATAGAACTGTCTAAGACTTTGCAAAATTGTCTAAACTTGTTTCTTGATTTATACTTTGGTCCCTCTCTCACTTGATTCCTAGTTTTACAATACTTAGGTCCATTACATTGGTTTTCTGTTGACTATATCAAAATCAGCTCTATATTCTTCATTGTGCACCCTCATTTTCTATTTTGCAAGTCCCAAAACAATTATTCTACTACCGCTTTGATTTCCAGGTGCTCTGTTTCTGGAGAATTTTTCAAAAATTTCCTCCATGACTGGTATTCCTTGACAAATAAAGGACCCAACATGCCTTGAGTATAACCCATTGACACTCCCTTGATTTAATGTGTTACTACTGTTGGATATGAACTCTATGTAGAGTGGTTTTCACTTGGATTAGTTGTAGTACCTTTAAATGAAGGACCCAGCTTTGGAAAGTTTTGAAGAGATGACTCTTTGAATGTTGTATAGGTGGAAATAAATGAGTTCCATGAGTCCAATAGGGTAAACACGTTTCTTGAAAAGTATTCAATTGTTTGCACACTGTTGATGCCTCTAAAATTGCTAGATCAACATTGGGGAAAACCACCCGGTCCAGACCTTAAAGCAACTCCTTTTTTGTTTCGTGTTGTGGCTCCGACTGGATGTAATGGGACTAGTTTCCCAGTGATATATGAGTTGATGGGTGATTGGTTTGGAATGGGTAACAGGAGTGATAAGTGCTCTATTCTAAAGTGTAAAAATATACAAAGATAACTAATCTATCCCAGGAATTCTTCTAACAATGCTATTCTTGATTGTTTCTATTGACAGGAAAACATGAAGATGACTTACTCATAAATAAAAATATGCACTCATATGATAATTACTTTGTTCAATTAGTTGAACAAAGTAATAATTAAAACATTATCTCACTGATCATAATATATCATTGACATACATATATGAAATATAACAATTCAGAAACATTTAAAAGTGACAAGTTAAAGAATTGTTGTAGACATGTATATATATATGAATAATAGCAAAGTTGATAAATGCTAATTCACATAGACAAATAAAGAAAAAAACATAGATAGTAGCACCGTATACATTTGGATCTCCTCCGATGTGAATCACATTCAAATTTTGCCTTCTAATTTAGAAATACTTTCATAGGAAGCAAAAGTGCATATCTCATAAAAGCCTTCTTTGTCAAAATTCAAAATTCTCATCCAGTCTTTTATAAAAAATAAATATATTAGAAGTGCAATAGTGCAACTCCCGACTTAAGTCTTAATACAAAATTGCATACCCTTTCAAAAAGCATGAAAGTGTCTTTAAATACCATAATTAACAACAAACTATGAAAGAAATATGTTATGCGTTGGTGTAACTTAAATCATAAAAATCTGGGATTTATCTTAAAATAACAGTGTTGCAGTCGGTCGAAAGGATTCATTGCATCGACTTATCTTCTTGTGATCACAGTTGGCAAATGGCAAGCATTGGCTGGACCTCTCGTGGTTGACTCACACGAGAGTGTAACTAAGTTGTAAATGTGGCATCGGCAAGTTTAGGGATCATGTGGTTGATCGCATCTGTGAGACACTTCATCGTCATTTGCTGACTATGTGGTTTTAAAAGAAAAACCAAAATGTTTCCCATGTTAAGCTGTGAATGCCTTCGATTAGTTTTTCTCTTTGCATCAACTCCTGTTTCCACTGTTTTTCTAATGATTTTACCTTTGGGATTTTGCCTGGAGAGCATTCTGTTATTAGATTAGATAAATACAGACTATCGTTGATTAATTCAATCAGATTATTCATTGTTGATCTACATTTGGATGTAGCTCTCTCAGCTTTCATCAATTGAGACTCCCATTTAGAAAATAGAATTTATTTATGTGACTCCTATATATTTGGCAGATTGGCAGCTTTTCCCTCTTTCGAATTTGCGAATATAGAAGATTAGTTAATCTTTCATCTCCCTTCTCTAACTCAAGCCTTGCATCCACTGATTTTTCGATCATAAATGCTGAGATGTCACATAAAGGAATGGCCAATGATATATTATGACACAACAGGTCCAATTGTTGTGATAAAGCCTTGGTCATCTCCATGGCTTCAGTTCTGAATTCATCTACTTGGGGATATTCTTTGAATCGCTCTATTTGATCTTTCATTTGGGTGATTTACTATTCATTTGATTTCTTCTATTGCTCACTCAATCACTGTAGTTTGCTCAATGCTTGAGATAGCTCTTGCTGTCTATGGATGGTATGTTCATCAATTCTTTGTTTTTCATGTTTTAACTGCTCATTTAATTATTCCTTAAGCTGCCTCTGTTCCACCAACTGTTGTTCAAGCTGCTCTATTTTCTGTTGCTATTCTGTTGATTGTGCTTCTAGCTGAATGATTGTTTGGTCTCTTTCTTTCAACAAATGACTAACCTCTGAAGCCTTCTCTATTGTTGCCGCTATATATGCTCCGGCATACTAAGAAAGTTTCATTAAATCTTTGGAGGGATTTATTTCCTCTCTCCATACCACATTCATCATTTCCATTTGAGGAGTCAAAAGAGGAGAGTAATCAATTTTCCTCTTCTTCCTCTATCTTTTGACTATAGCTCTACGCTTAGGGCTGTAGAAGACATCCAGTGGTGTTATTTCTTCTATATGCAAAACAAATTCATCAGTGGGATTTTCAGGGATAATCTCTATGTCATTATGAAGCTTGGGTGTGCTGCTTGTTCCTACAATCAGAACTATGTTGACTACTAGTTTCTGTGCTGTAGACACCTCTGGTGTAGTGAACCGTTAGGTGCTCTCTAGATTACTGATAATAGAATCAAATTGTTCCCATTCCTTGATTAATTTAGGTTCAATATTAATTTCTTCATCAAGGGGTCCGCTACCTATTACCTGTTTCTGTTCCCTTTCTGGTGTCTTCTCTTTCTCAGGAATCTTTTCAATTTTTGGAATTTGCTGAGTAACTTCTTGTTCACTATGGCCCTATGGTTGTATTGTTGAGGCTATAGTTAATAAATCTAAAGGAAATGTTTCCAATCTATTTTCCCTGAGCCTATGGAATTCCTCGAGTCCTTCTGCTCCTAATTCTTGGCCATATGTTTGAGCTGGGAAAATATCTCTGCTAAAACAAATAGGTCATCAAAGCTGTCTTTTTCATGATCAAATCCGGTGATTTTGGCCTAAGCAGTAACATTGTAGGCAGCAACTCTAGGATCATATTGCCTTTTTGGGATAGTTTCCAGCTTTAGTAATTTTATTTTCTCAGCATCCTTCTCTACATGTTTGAAATCATGTAAGGTAAAAGCACCACATCAAAGAGGAAATGCTGGCCACATATGCCTTTTAGAATCCCTAAGATTCTTTGAGGTTCCTTCAATTGTTATCTAATATGCCAGTTCTCTGGCCAATAGTTTATCAGGGATATACAATGGAAGAACATGAGGATTGGCAAGACTGCCAAAAAGTTTGATGTATGTGAGTCTTTCCCCCCCAAACCAACTGCCCACTGCTGTTAGGTCAATTTATGGTTCCTTGGATATCCTAGGGGTAGGCTTATTGAATATGGAGTAATATACAAGAAGAATAAAACCATGACAAATTCTGCACAATTGGTTCTTATAATGGTCTTTCCATAGTTCCTTATGGTAGAAGTGAATGGGATTGGGATCTTGTGGAGTCCATTTCCATCCAAGAATGGGTTATTCAGAATTAAAATATATGGTGTCCATAATATAGGCACTGAAGTAGAAGGGAGGTATCACCCGAGTAGTCACATACCTCTTTCTTCTATTTTCAAGTATCTCGGTGGCCCTTTTGTCAGACAGAATGTTTACCCAATCCATGACATAACCAATAATTGCAGCCTCCATTAATGGAACCATATCTATAGAGAACTTAGCAGAATCATGGACTCTGAAGAGTTTGCACATCATTGCACTAGCATAACAATAAATAGAGGCTAATGAATCTACAGAGTACATACCCAATGTTTCGTGATTGTGTTTGGTCAGGAAATGTCTCCATTGCCTAATATGGTTTGATTCAATGTTGTTTTCCTTGGCAAAAGCTTCTAAGAATGCTTTATTATGCTGCTTCTTTGGCTTGGGCAAATGGTACATCTGTCTAAGGTCCTCTGCTCTAAACGACCTGAACACTTTTCCTTTAGCTGTAGTAAATGTCCTATCTATGGTTGCAATTCTCTCAACAATCCATCTGACCATGTCATTATATGGAAAAACCTTGGCACGCATGGCTATTCTGTGTAGGTATGAGGAGGGCAATTCTTTCAACGTATTCTCTAATTTGCTTGTAGAATCTGTTGTAACTTCTACTTCGAGTTCTTCAGACTCTTACACTTCTAGTAAATTATAGGTACTCTCCCAACTTTCTTATCCTAAACTAAGGCAAGTCGTATCTGATATCAATCCTTTCTTATTTGGTTCGGGTTCTTTGACTATGACAGGGGCCTTGGATTTCTTCATCTTCTTTCCCATTTTCTCTGGATTCATCAGCTCAGAGTAGCTATACAAAGACAATGGAAAACATAACAGAGAAATATTTCTGCTAAAAGCTAATAAAGAATGAAAACAGTTAAGGTAATTTGCATATGATAAACCAAATGTAACACCACGGGTGAAATCGTAGAAGGATTCACCCTTAACTGCGAAATTAATGACCATCATAACCGCTAATCGTAGTAAATAAAATTAATAATTACCCGTCGCATTGAACATATGCCCATTGATCCCTTCAATGTGTCTTTGGATTTTCCCGATCAGCGATCAACGATAAATCACAAATTGCAATCGGGAGATTCAATGGGTCAAGCTTAACATTTCAGACTAATAGCTCCGAACACGATAAAAGAATATAATAAGGTAGGGGTGTAATCAACGTATTGTTTGATTTATTACCTTTTCATCTATTACTATTTTTATGGTTTCCACCTGCCAATAAAACCTTTTGGCGGTTCTTGAAACATGTGCCTTACTTTATGACATCACAATCGGGGAATTTGAAATTGCTTTTGCTATGTGTCATGTGATACCTATGATTACCGATTTCGATTACGTTATCGGATCATAGGTTTAGAAAAGAGTGTTTAGGATGCCTTGTGGCTTAACTTAGCGATATGCGATCTCCGATCACATTCTCACATTGGAGATTTACTTATGTTGGCCTTCTAAAAGGGTTATTTCATATTTTATCAAAAGGTTTCAGATAGTTGCTCTATTGCATTGGGCCTTTTGATAAGGATTTTTTATGTGTGATATGATTAATGCTAGGCATGCGACTAGAATGATTGAATTCAACTAAGTCTTAAAAAGGGACCCATTTCTATTTAAAGTTTTCATAAAAATTTTAGAAATGGGGGGGTTGTTGTACATCACAACAATTGGCGATTCACTGGAAGAAATAGTTATCTCTGAGAAAGTAATGAAATATTCTTACTTTCTTTATTTGGAAACCTTTGAGTATAGAGAAAATAATCTAAGAATAATTAGATAATCATTAACTCTGAATATAATGAAAAAAATGTTTGTGCAATTTCTTTCCCATCTTAAAAATAAAAACATTCTAAGTTTATTTAAGCGTTGACTGGTTGATAAAGATAAAACAAGAGGACTTCTCCAACTTAGCTTATATGATGACTCCATTGTCATAGGTAGAGCCTCTGCTGCCAGCAAATGTTTATAGTCTCGATAGGGTTACCTTTTAACCATTCAATCATTCATTGTCCCATCCATTTCAAAGTATAATTTCTAAGAGTAAATTCAAAAATATATGTTTCCACATATTTTCCTTTTTTTGCATTTTGCATTTTCTTTATTTCTTATTTTAAAAGATAAAAATCCATTGTTCTGGTTTGGTGGCCAGCCGTTGACAATGCCATTCACTGGTTGTAATTTAATTGAACAAGTTGGCTCGTGATGAGACCCCTTGTCTTATAATTATAAGCCATTACCCTATTTTGATATGCAGTATTGGTAATGTCAGTTTAATTGGTTCTCTATGATCATGGTAAGCAAACTCATATTGAGACCTCTTATCTTTTATATCAAACATATTTTAGAATTACACTCTGAAAAATCATAAACTTTGTGGATGGGGTGAATGACTTACTCCTTAAGAAAATATGGATGACAATGTAAGAGTTGAAGATGCTAATTTTGGAGCAGTCTTTGCTTTTTATAGATAATCTCATTTGGGCTTTGCAAACTTGGGATGATTTACAGTATTTTCAAGTTTCAAAAAGATCTTACATTAATAAAAGAGGTTTTCAGAGTTTAATTTTACCTAATTCCCTAGAACTTCCTTCTTTTCCTTTAAGGTTTCCATTTATCAAAAGTAAATATTAACACTGTTTTCTTTAGGAAACCTTTAAAATAGTAAAGGCCAATAGGAGGCTATTTACAACCTTATTTTCTAGCAAACAAACAAAACTGAAAATTCACACAAATACGACTGCAAATTAAATATTTACAAATAAGAAGGGGTTACTTCCTTAAGTAAAGATTTTTTTCAAGATAAGCCCATTGACAGGAAGAGAATCTCTCTTTCCTGGTAGATCTTGCAATATGAATGTTGATGGGCCTATCTTCTCGATGATTTCAAATGGTCCTAGCCAAATTTTCTGAAATTTCATGTGTTTACCTTTATCTTCGTGAACTTTGTCCCATTTCAAAACAAGATCACCAATTTGTAAAAAATTTGGGCTGGTGGAAGTTGTATCAAAAGAAGACTTAATAACATATTGGTGCTTTGCATGTTTAATTCTGGCATTTTCCTTTTCTTCTTCTAATTTAAGGATTTGATTATGTCTCAATTGAATAGAAGAAGAGGAATTTTCTTCAATAAACTGCACTAAGGCTAGAGATGGGAGTGCTAAATTTGTCGGTGATAGCTTCCTTCCCATACACTAAATTAAATGGAGAAGTGCCTATTGAGGCCTTCTGTGTTATACGGTTTGCCCATAATGCAAATACTAAAAACTTGTGCCAATTCTTTTGATTCTGATCAATAGTTCTCTTAATGATTTTGATAAGATTCTTATTGGTTCATTTTGCTAAACCATTACCCTAAGGGTAGTAGTTTGTAGAATATTTCAATTTAAACCCTCTTTTAATAGAAAATTCAAGTATAGTATTTCCAGAGAAATAAGATGCATTATTGAAAATGAGAGCACTAGGTATGCCAAACTTGGTAATGATGAACTGATCTATGAAGTCAATAATTGCCTCAGAGTTGGCTACCTTCAAAGGACTTGCTTCTACCCACTTTGTAAAGTAATCCGTGGTTGTAATGATATATTTGTGCTGCTTGGAAGAATGTGGAATAATCTCTCCAATGATATCCAGTCCCGATTGTTCAAAGGGTTGTTCGACGTTAGCTAGTTGCAAAAGAAAAGTTGGCTTTCTTTGTCTTCCACTGGCAGTTTGACATGTTCTACATTTCCTTACATATTCATGGGCATCTTTGAATAACGTGGGCCAGTAATAACCAGCATGTATAATTTTGTGTGCTGTTGTATCACCTCCAAAATGTCCACCTGCTGGACCATCATGTAATTCCTGCAAGACCTTTTGTGCTTTAGTTTTTTCAAGGCATCTTAATAAAATTGAATCATAGTTCCTTCTGAATAATACATCATCAATAATCTCGAAGTGTTTTGCTTTCAATCTCAAGGCACGTTTATTTTTGTAAGAGAGAGTAGAACGAGTGTACCCATTTTTTAAATAAAATAACAAATATGCATATTGAGATTTGGGGTTGATGGTACTTATCTCATTGATTTCCTCAATATTGTTTGAACCTTCATGCTCCTGAATGTTAGAATCTCCTGCTAAAAACCTGCAAAAACCTTGGCCTTTGACAATTTTCACTGGTTTAATGTCCAAATCATATTCTTGTAACGCTGTAACCTACTTGGCTCTCTTCTCTCCTAATTCCCTCTGGACTAGTAATTGTCTCACTATTGAAAATGGGACTATTACTTTTGTATGAGTTTTCAAGAGGAAAGGCCTATAGTGTTTAATAGATTTGAACACAGTTAAAGCTTTCTTTTCTACTTTAGAATAATTAAGTTCAATACCTTGAAGATTTGAACTAAAAAATGATATGGGTGCTTCCATATTTTGATCATTGATTTGTGTCAATACAGCTGCATAGGAAGTATTAGATGCTAAAGTATATAAAATAAAATGATTTGAAAAATTTGGGGTGTTTAATGCAGAAGCACTTATGATTGCTTGTTTAATTGAATCAAAAGATTCCTTTTCTTTATGCCCCCATTTGAACACTGAATTTTTCTTGATCATGGTCTGTAATGGTAAAAAAATCTGTGAAAAATCTGGAACAAACCTTTTTACAAAATTTATTTGACCTAAAAATGATTGCATTGACTTTTTATTGTCTGGAAGTGGAATATTAGAAATCCCTTTGATCCTTTCTGAATCGATATAAATACCATCTTTTGAGACAATAAATCCCAAGAGTTTACCTTAGTCAAGAGAAAAAAATGATTTCTTTGGATTCAATGAAATCCCATACCTTTTACAGTGTTCAAAGATTTGTTTCAAATCATGTAGATGATTTGCTCTTCTCTTGGAGAAGACAGTAATGTCATCCAAATAGACAACAACTAACTTATTAATTAAACTCCTGAATGCTATATCCATTACTCTATGGAAGGTAGCTCCAACATTAATCAAACCAAAAGGCATTTTTTGGTAGGCATATGTTCCCCACTTAGTTCTGAAAGTAGTCTTGAGTTTGTCATCCGGATGTACCAATATTTGGTTATATCTAGAAAATCCATCCAAGAAAGACATTAATTCAGAACTAGCTACTGAATGAAGAGTTTACTCCATTGTTGGTAGTGGGAAGTTATCTTTTTGGCTAGCCTTATTAAGATTTCTGAAATCAATGCAAATTCTAATGTCACCATTCTTCTTTCTAACAGGCACTAAATTAGAAACCCATTTTGAATGTCCAACAAGGAAAATTATCTTAGCTTTCAAGAGTTTGCTTAACTCTGCTTTAATCTAACTTTCTAGGTTTAGATGAATTTTCCTCAATTTCTGCTGCACTGGTTTCTCTTCAGACCTCATTGGAATCATATGATGTATGATAGAAGTATAATTTGTTTTCAAGTCATCATAATTCCAAGTGAAAACATTTTTGTATTTATTCAATAGTCTGATAAAGGAAAATCTTTCTTCTGAAGTAAGTCCTAATCCTAGATTATCATTTTGTGGCTTGGCCTCAGTGCCAAGATTTATTAATTCAAATCTCAAAGTAGAACTATAAAGTTTTGAATTCATAACTTGCTTAAACCTATCCTTAATGTCATATAGATCCTCAAACTTAACTACTGATTTAGGTATGGAATTTTCTTCAAGCCTTTGCTTCATTTGAAGATCGTGATCACTCTCATCAATAATCTGATCATCATAGGATTTATCAGAAGTTAACAAACTCAAAATGTCGTCGTCATGATTGAATACCCACCAGTTAGTGACATTGTCTGGAACCGATGGTCTAAAAATTAATTCAACTAAAAATCTATCAGGGCTGTAATCCTTAGATGGGAGGAGTTTAGAAGCAATATTGGCTAGTAAATTAGTTGTTGCATTTTGAGATCTAGGAATGGGAGAAATATTAAATTCTATAAAATGAGATATAAGGTCTTGAACCAAGGACTGATAATGTTTAAGATGTCCGGAAAGGCAATGAATAGCATTTCTAACATGCTTGATAATGATCTCGGAATCACCAAATACTTTTAGATATTGCACTTTCAGGCCTATTTCTTTGTACAGTCCTTGAATCAATGCCTCATATTTAGCAATATTATTTGTACATTCAAATTCTAGTCTACAAGTTAACATAGTTTTTTCTCCCTCAGGACTAACTAAAATACATCCTGCTCCTGCACCGTCATTGGATTTTGACCCATCAAAATATAAAGACCAAAATACAGGTTTATCTACAGTTTTATTTACAATTTCTTTAGCAATATTAACACATCTTGATGTATCTGTATGAGAAAATTTTTATATTTGAGATGTGAAACTATTAACTGAGAAAGGTGATGATTGAGCATTAAAATGACCAAAGAAGGATTCAAATGAGTAGTTTCCAAGAATATTATTATTGAAAGCTATGGGCTAGTTTTCTTGCTCAAATTTTGTCACAGTATGAGTCATATGTTTCTCCCGATCGATCTTAATTTGATTTGGCTTTCCCTTCTAGGGGAGCCACATGTGAGACCAATCGGTAGAAATATAACCATGGAGTTTTTCAAACCAATCCCCGCTTAGAATTAAGCCATAAAACTCAAGAATATCAGCAATCAATATATCAATTCTCTAAACCACCGTTGGATCAGCTGATAACCTAATGGTAACTGAATTGATTTCTCCTAACACTTGAACTTTAGTTCTATCCAATTGAACAACATGCACTGTAGACTTTTGAGGTTCAATATTCAATTTTGAATAGACTAAAGCTAGCATTATATTCGATGAAGCCCCTGAATCTATCAAGAAATTATGCAAGTTTCTTTTGTAGATTTCATAGGTCAAGAGAAAAGGAGGGGTATGAGAATTAGATCTATCTCTGATCAATACAACATCAGTAGCTTCTACTCTATCAGATGGTGGTTTACCTGTTCCATTAGCTGCCTTGGACAGTATAGCATTTGGAAGAGGAGAAGAAGGGATTGCATTTAATTCTTTGAGTAGCAATTTCTGTTGATGTTTAAGCTTGCTAAGCTCAAATATAGAGATATTTTCTCTAGTCTTCTTCATGTCTTCAATGTTGTTGTAATCCATAGAGTCAGTAACTACCAATGTCTTGGATGATGAAGGTGGGTTGGAAGATGATGGCTAATTTTGAGTAGGCACTGGTGTAGATTTCTTTGTGGGAGCTTTATATTTAGTAGCAGGACTCACATTTTTCTTCTTTTGAGTTGGTTGAATAGGTTGTATAGATCCTTTACTCTTGGTATTTACTGGGAAAGCTTCCTGTTCACTTTCAGTATCTGAATTGGGCCAAATGAAGTCCCACATACCATGACATTCAACAACCTCTTCTTCCTCAGTTTGCTCTGATGATAAGGTTGTATCTTCATCTTCATCGTTATCCGGATCTAATTCTGCATTAGATATTGCATTAGGTAGTTTTGATTCAGGTTTTTTGAAGTTCCTAAATGGCTTCTTAGTGGAGGTCTCAGCTACTTGTTTTTTAATTTCTACCATCTCATTTGACATAGTCTTTAAAACCTTTTGCAGACCTTCCATGTCATATGGATCTTTAGTCACTTTCTTCTTTGAATCGTCTTTAAAAGTAACTGTTTTGGACTTTCTCTCCTCAAGAGCAGTTTTCTTTTCTAAAGCTATTATACGTTTTTCAACGACGATTGCTTCTTTCATAATCTCTGCTAAAGTAAGTTTTACAGCTCTATCAACAAAGATTTCTATCCTCGAACGTAAGGCAGAGATATACCACTCACTTCGAAACTCTTCACTAGGTTTGGATGTGGTAGGAATCTTATTTAAGAGCTTATTAAATCGCGAGTTGAAATATTTGATAGGTTCTCTTGATTTAGCTTTAAGATTTGAGAGATCATTGATTAATGTTGCTGTAGACTTATCATTACCAAATTTAGTTAAGAACTGCTCTTGGAAAATATTCCAACTAGTAATGGATCTTGATGGTAATGAAAATTACCAAGATCCAGCTACTCCTTGTAAGGTATATGGGAAAAGCCTAACAACAATGTCTTCTTCAGTAACTCCATTTAAGTTTACTGACAACATAAAGCTATTTATGTGTTCTTCTGCTAGTATGCCTATATCTAGGTTAAACTTTGGAAGCCATTTTTTGGAATGAGCTGACAATTGACTCAAGGGTGTAGGCATTGAGACTTCCCCTGGATTGTTCCATGGTCTTTGTGCCATTGTTGGGCTACTAATAGAGGAAAGCATAGATGAAGTTACAAGTGGTTGGGAAGATGATGTTGAAGTTCCAATACCTTGTTGAACAACAATATGGACTGGAGGAGTGGATGGTTGACTTTACAATGAAGTAGATGAAATGGATGTTGATGATGAAAGAGTCTCACTATCAGACCCTTCAGGTGTCTTCCTTGCTCTTTTTCTTTTAGGAAGAGGGAATTTTGTGGGTTCAATACCAAGTTTTTCACTCTGTAATCTGGTAAGAGGATGGGAAGGAATGTATTGTGAAGTCACACTACCTTGAGATAACTCAGATTTTTGTGGTGATATTGAAAATCCTTGAAGTTTATGAATTAAAGACTGAATTTTAGGAGATTCAAGAGTGTATTTATGTGATAAGTTCAGGTTTTCAGCAGTGGTTTTTTTCTCAACTTCTCTCTTAGAAATTGGAGATTTAGAATGCGAGGGAGAAGTTGGGGGAGATGTTGAGGGAGATTTACTCTTGGAATGGGCTATGGATTTGGATTTTCTCACCATTCACAATTCATTCCCTCCTTCTAGTGCCAAAAATGTTGATGCCTATAAAATTGCTACATCAACATCGAGGAAAACCACCCGGTCGGGACCTTAAAGCAACTCCTTTTCTGTTTGGTGTGGTGGCTCCAACTGGATGTAATGGGACCAATTTCCCAATGATATATGAATTGATGGGTGATTGGTTTGGAATGGGTAATGGGAGTGATAAGTGCTCTATTCTAAAGTGCAAAAATATACAAAGATAACTAATCTATCCCAGGAATTCTTCTAACAATGTGATTTTTTATTGTTTCTATTGACAAGTAAACATGAAGATGACTTATAAATAAAAATATACATTCATGTGATAACTACTTTGTTCAATTAGTTGAACAAAGTAATAATTAAAACATTATTGCACTGATCATAATATATCACTGACATATATATATGAAAGATGACAATTCATAAACATTCAAAAGTGACAAGTTAAAGAATTGTTGTAGACATGTATATATATATGAATAATAGCAAAGTTGATAAATGCTAATTCACATAGACAAATAAAGAAAAAACATAGGTAGTAGCACCGTATGCATTTGGATCTCCTCTGATGTGAATCACATTCAAATTTTGCCTTCTAATTTGGAAATACTTTCATAGGAAGCAAAAGTGCATATCTCACAAAAGCCTTCTTTGTCAAAATTCATAATTCTAGTCTAGTCTTTTATAAAAAATAAATATATCGGAAGTGCAATAGTGCAACTCCCGACTTAAGTCTTAATACAAAATTGCATACCCTTTCTAAAAGCATGAAAGGGTCTTTAAATACCATAATTAACAACAAACTATGAAAGAAATATGTTATGCGTTGGTGTAACTTAAATCATAAAAATTTGGGATTTATCTAAAATAGCACTGTTGCAGTCGGTCAAAGGATTCATTGCATCGACTTATCTTCTTGTGATCGCAGTTGACAAATGGCAACCATTGGCTGGACCTCTAGTGGTTGACTCACACGAGAGTGTAACTGAGTTGTAAATGTGGCATCAGCAAGTTTGGGGATCATGTGGTTGATCGCATCTGTGAGACACTTCATCGTCATTTGCTGACTGTGTAGTTTTAAAAGAAAAACCAAAATGTTTCCCATGTTAAGCTGTGAATGCCTCCGATTAGTTTTTCTCTTTGCATCAACTCCTGTTTCCACTATTGTTCTAATGATTTTACCTTTGGGAGTTTGCGTGGAGAGCATTCTGTTATTAGATTAGATAAATACAGACTATCATTGATTAATTCAATCAAATTATTCATTGCTGATCTGCATCTGGTTGTAGCTCTCTCAGCTTTCATCAACTGAGACTCCCATTCAGAAAATAGAATTTCTTTATGTGACTTCTATATCTTTGGCAGATTGGTAGCTTTTCCCTCTTTTGAATCTTGCCAAGATAGAAAATTAGTTAATCTTTCATCTGCCTTCTCTAACTCAAGCCTTACATCCACTGATTTTTCAATCTTAGATGTTGAGATGTCACATAAAGGAATGGCAATTGATATATTATGACACAACAGGTCCAATTTCCATGATAAAGTCTTGGTCATCTCTAGGGCTTCAGTTCTGAATTCATCTACCTGGGAATATTCTTTGAATCGCTCCATTTGATCTTTCATTTGGGCGATTTTCTCTTCTTTTGATTTCTTATCCTGCTCACTCAATAGTTGTAATTTGCTCAATGCTTGAGATAGCTCTTGCTGTCTATGGATGGCTTGTTCATCAATTCTCTATTTTTCATGTTTTAACTGCTCATTTAATTGTTCCTTAAGCTGTCTCTATTCCACCAACTATTGTTAAGGTTGCTATATTTTTTGTTGCCATTTTGCTAATTGTGCTTCTAGCTGAATGATTGTTTGGTCTCTTTCTTTCAAAAAATGACTAACCTCTGAAGCCTTATGTATTGTTGCCACTGTATATGCTCTTGCATACTGAGAAGGTTTCGTTAAATATTCAGAGGGATTTATTTCCTCTCTCCATACCACATTCATCACTTCCATTTTGTTGGCATTATGATGCATGTGTTGTACTTGATGGCAACCCTCTCATAGAAGATCATCTCACTTGTATACATTCAGATGAATCTACAAATATCAGATGTGACAGAGTGCATGGGTTACCAGACAGCAAAAAGGGATCAGATGACAGTTCACAAGTAAGCTTTGCCATCAAGTCCAAAGCGGGAGATTGTTGGCATTATGTTTCTGGTATGGTTATATGTTACAGATGTTGTACTTGATGGCAACACCCATGGCATGGCTCTCAATATGATGAGAATTAAGAAGTACACAGGAGAAAAGTTCACGGAATTTTATGCAGAGAAAAGTTTATAAAAGTTTATTTCATGTGGAGAAAAGTTCACGGAATTTTATGCAGAGAAAAGTTTATTTCATGTGGGAAAACTTACCTTTGGTCCATGGTAGTTAGTCCTTGGAATTTGAACCTATGGTTTTTGGACCATGGCATCTCGACAGACGTGTTGATCCCTAGTATTGAGTTGATGGTATTGGTTTGTTATGGTTTTGGCCCGTGGTATTGGTCCATGATTTGAGGAAGAGCTTGCCTATATAAAGCAAAGGAGATTATTTGGCTTGTGTATGCTTTTGGGTTGAATATCTTAAGATCTGAAATATTGGGTTATTGTTTCAAAAGCTCGATCTATATGAAAGTGAAGTGGAAAGCGAATCTGTGAAGTGTGATCTCTCGAGCGCTGCAGCTGCGGAAGTGCGGAGGTGCCACAGGGAACGCCACAGAGGCTCCACCGAAGGCGCAGTGCGGAGGCGCCACAGAAGGCGCAGTGCGGAGACGCCACAGAAGGCGCAGTGCGAAGGCGCCACAGAAGGCGCAGTGCAAAGACGCCACAGGAGACGCCACAAAAGGCGCAGTGCGAAGGCGCCATAGAAGGCGCATTGCGGAGGCGCCACAAAAGGCGCAGTGCGAAGGCGCCACAGAAGGCGCAGTGCAGAGATGCCACAGAGGCGCCACATGCCACAGAAGGCACAGTGCGAAGGCGCCACAGAAGGCGCAATGCGGAGACGCCACAGAGGCGCCACAGAAGGAGCAGTGCGAAGGCGCCACAGAAGGCGCAGTGCGGAGGCGCCACAGGAGACACCACAGAGGCGCCACCGAAGGCGGAGGTGCGTGGCGCCACAGAAGGTGCAGCTGCGGAGGTGCGTGGCGCCACAGAAGGCGCAGCTGCGGAGGTGCGCCACAGAAGGTGAAGTGCGTAGCGACGCAGGCCAGAGAAAAGGAAATTGCGTATCTGTCTTAAGATCTTTTGTTGACTGATTTTTTTGATAAGGTGTTCTGGGTTTAGTTTACTGTTATTGTGGATCTGTTTATCTGGGTGACTTACTGGTACTTGATGATCA